>RCUC01078244.1:0-10770 GCA_003697995.1 Taxidea taxus jeffersonii
TTTTTTTTTTTTAAGTTTTATTTATGTATTTGTCAGAGAAAGAGAGAGACAGAGAGAGAGTGAGCCCAAGCAGGGGGAGCAGCAGGCAGAGGGAGAGGCAGAAGCAGACTCCCCGCTGAGCAGGGAGCCTGATGTGGGACTTCATCCTAGGACTCTGGGATCATGACCTGAGCTGAAGGCCGACGCTTAACCAACTGAGCCACCCAGACATCCCAATTTTGAGGATTTAAATGAGGTAATGATGACAGAATCTAACATTCACCCAGCATTTTCTGTCTACTTAATCCTCCTAACGACCTTTGGTTACATACTCTTGTTATGTCCTTTTACTGAGATGTGGAATAGACATAACATCTTGCCTAAGATCCAGTTCCCCAGGGGCAGTATCCATATTTGGACCCTCACGTACAATGAAATTTTAAAAACCCAGCTCTGTTGTTCATCGTTGTTGTTAAAATAATCTCTTACGTGGAGGCTCACTGTATGAATTAAAATTGGAGCTGTCCCAGTTGACATGAAGGTGGGGAGCCCAGATCTCTTCCTCTCTGAGGCGGCCATGGAGGCACCTCCTCAGAAAATGAGCCTAACTAGGAAGTTACTGGCTTTGCTAACGCTGGTAGAGAAAAACAAACATGAATAAAAAATGAAGACAAGCTGACGGATACCTACACATGTTCTGTTTGTCTTGCCTTATATGGCCCCATTGGATACTTCAGAAGTAACTACCACTCCTGTTGTTTCTCAAATAATAAACCGCCGCTCCTCCTACGGTGACAGACTGACAGAAGAGAGCTGGGACAAAAGGTTTTCTGGCCTGCTCATATGAAATCCTAACGAGGTATGTCAGTGGTGCAACCAGATAATTTTGCATTGAAATTTGCACTTAAATGACAACCTAATTTTTTTTAAAGGTTTTATTCATTTACTTATTTGACAGAGAGAAAGAGAGAGAGAGATAGAGTGCACACAAGCAGAGGGAGCAGCAGGCAGAGGGAGGGGAAGAAGCAGGCTCCCTACTGAGCAGGGAACCTGATGCGAGGCCCAATCCCAGGACCCTGAGATGGTGATCTGAGGCGAAGGCAGATGTTTAACAGACTGAGCCACCCAGGGGCCCCAACAACCTAAATTCTTTGAAAAAATACTCATTCAGCAAATACTGACAGAGTACAAAGTATGTATTGGACGTGGCTCTGGTCTTTAGGGCTTGCTTGTTGGGCTGAAGCTTCTGAAGTAGAAAGTCGGCTATCCATGATTCTTCCTCAGTCGTTTCACTTGGTCCCTGCAGGAGCCCCCCGTCCGTCCATCCCCTGTGTACATGACCACTTCTTTGTTGCTCCATATCAACCCAGACACTGGTGTCTGTTCCCACATTGCCACATATGTTCTGGAATGTTTCTATCCTGTTTCTCTGTAGAAAGAGGTGTTGCTTGCGTCTCTATTTTCAGAACCTTCCATCCCCTACCAACCAGGGCTAATTCCTCATGTGAATTTATTTCCCTTTTCAAGTCCAATAGAAGGCTGAGATTTCCTTCCTACACGATGTCTCTGAAGGGACAGGGATACCACAGGGCCTAACCTCCAAGATCATTACGAGGCTTAACCTTCGTAACTCATTTGACAACTGGCACAGGCCCTGGCACATAGGAGGCCAACAGGGACATGTGATTTCCCTTCCTCTTTTAAAAACACAGTAGCTGGAATTACATACCATGAGATCATTTACAATTTATGCATTGTTATACATCAGTGCTTAAATATATGGAGATCACTTCTTTCTGTTGTAAGTTATCATCAAATAGAATTTATGAACCCTCAGATTCATGGGGTTGGGACGAATGGTATAAAATTGAGGCAATAAAGCTCCATTCTGCACTTTTGCTCAGAACTACTTTCACACACATTTTTGTACCTAATAATAATATTTCACAGTTGTAAAACTTTTTTTTTCCAACTTGGACATTTGCTACTGTGGTTGGCATTGTTTCATGCTTGCATTAACTGGTCATATGTACCACTGAGCTGAGTCTTAATATTCCATATATAAAATTTGGTGCCTGGATTTATATATGCCATAAGTGGAAAGGCTAATTGAAAAGTGGTAAGATTGGAATCTAAGTGACTAGATATGCAGCGGCTTCTAGGACTAATTAATAACTGCTTCACTTATCAAGCATTTATTGAGAACCTACACTGTGACATGCAGCATGCTAGATACTGATAATACGAAGATGGAAATTTCTCAGGAAGCTCATAGGCTGCCAGTAGAAACACTTCAATAAAGGATTGCAGTGTGGTGGATGGAAAGCATCCTAATAGCCACATGTCTGTGGAATTGCAGTAGCAAAGGAGGAGCAACCAACTTATCAAGTTTTAAAATGTGGGTTTTAATATTATTTGGGTATAATGAGGCCAGCCAATCAGGAAATGATGGCCATTGCAAGATACTTTGTTATACTCAGAGATCCCAAAGAAGAGGGTATGCCATATCACAGAAGGCCTCATGGGAAAGAACTAGAGTTGTTCAGAAGGTGGGGAGAGGTGGCGATGTGGGCAAGGGTTGAGCAAGGCAGGGCACACAAGTTTAGGATTGGCTAATTGAGCTAATTCAATGGACTCTGGGGCAGAAGGGCTCTCCCTTGTTATCTGGTACCTGATGCTGGGGTGATTAGGGCAGATAGATGGTTGCTAATAAAGAAGGCAATGGGGGTATGGACTCTGGATTGCCTTTTACTTGCAAAAGGCATTTTCCCAGGCTAGTTGTTCACTCTCTAGGAATTAGCCAATCCTTATAGGGGAAGTCTTCCAGGGTAAGCAAGTCCTCAGATGTCAAAGCATCAAAACATAAAACACTTGGATAATACAATGATGTGGGGCCGGGGCAGCTAGGAAAACAGGCCTAAACCAAGAGGAGAAGAACTTTCTGGGCAGAAGGTTCAGTTTATGCAAATTCCCAGGGACATGGTTAGGATGTTTTTAGTTCAGAATGTTTGGAGTCTGAGTGAGGACGCAATATGAGCAATGGGGTTGGGGGGGTGATGTAGGCGGGAGCCAGCTCATGAAGTTTGCCTGGCTCTTGAATTTGGACTTTTTTTGAAAAGCAATGAGGAATAGCTGACAGGTTTTATGTAGGAGGGGGGCAGTGATTTCAGTTTACTTCTGTTTGGTAAAAATCTATGCAACTAAATTTGTGCTACTTAAAAATTAATGAGGTTTCACATCTCATCTTTGTAAGATAAACAGCATGATATGTTTAGTACTTTAAATGGTGATGTAAAGAATATTTACTCTTTCTTTCCTATGGATTCTAACTGCTTGGTATTCTCTTTCCAGCACTCTCCAAGCAGGCAGGAAGTACAACAGAGAGTGTAGAGTGATAAGGCAGTAATTAAAGGACCAGTGTCCTGTTTAGTTCATTGGTTGACTCACCTTACTTCTCCAAAGAAAGGCTTAGTGGTTAAGATCAATCAGACAGTGGATATAAGGGCACCTGGGTGGCTCAGTTGGTTAAGCAACTGCCTTTGGCCCAGGTCATGATCCTGGAGTCCCAGGATCAAGTCCCACATCAGGCTCCCCACTCAGTGGGGACTCTGCTTCTCTTCTGAACATTTCCCTCTCATGCTATCTCTCTCTCTCTATTCTCTCTCTCTCCCAGATAAATAAATAAAATCTTAAAAAAAGAAAAAATAAATAATAAAGAAAATAAATAAGAAAGAAAGAAAGAAAGAAAATCTTAAAAAAGAAAAAAAAGGACATCCATTGGTGGATGCCAATCCTGTCTCTCTATTTACTATGTGACCTTGAGCAAATCATTTAACTTATGCTTCGGTTTTCTTATATGTAAAATGGAAAAAGATAGGAATACTTATATCATAGGATTGAAAAGCTTTGGTTTCCTCACCCATCATGACTCTGCTAGCAAACCAATGCCTTATGTAGGGTTATGATAGTCTATGCAATATTGGATGAATGGGTGCACATCACAACAGAACAAAGGGCAATGAGATGACACTTGTGGAAATTACTGGTACTGTCATATTCCTCAGTCCTCAGAAGTAGCAACTCTTGTATGGTGAAGGAGTGGAATATTGAAGACTACTGTTCTTGGTTGAAGCCAAAATCCTAAAAAGTTGGTGTGCTATCCTATAGGTTGTGTTAAGTCAGAGATCAATATATGGGCTGTTTTCCTCCTACTACTTACTGCGACCAAGATACAGAAATTTCACAAACCATCAGCTAGAGTGGAGTCAGGCCTTGTACAGTTACATCTCATGCCTCCTAGCCACATTCATGCTTCCTGCCCTTATGATTTTGGGTTCTATTTCTAACCAGGAGATACAATTGTTCCCATGAAATGGAAATTGCCAGTATTGCCTTGCCTTTTCAGATTTTTCATGCCTTGAGGCAACTACCCCAAATGGTATTGTATTTCAGTTGGGCTGGTTGACCCAGGATAGCAAGGCAAAGGGGGGCTCCTACATAGAGTATGGAGGAGTAAGGACAGAAACAATAGATACCCCATGGAATCTTTTTTTTTTTTAAAGAGTTTATTTATTTGAGAGAGAAAGAGATAGCGAAAGAGAGAGAAAGAGAGCATGAGTGGGGAGAGGGAGAAACAGGTCCTCCGCCAAGCAGGGAGCCTGGTTGGGGCTTGATCCCAGGGCCCTGGGATCATGACCTGAGCTGACGGCAGATGCTTAACCAATTGAACCATCCATGCACACTTGCCCCATGGAATCTTAATGAAAGACTGTCACAACGCCCTATAAGCAGGTCTGCTAAGGACACAAATCTCTCAAGAAGAAAGCCTGTGTCAATGAACTTGGAAAAGAACCCCAATATACAAGTTGGTGGTTCAAGGAGAAGGAATGCAGAATATGTACCTTTGAGATGTATTTCTTTCCTTGCTACTCTATAGAGATGACAGATAGATATATGAATGTATGCATGTATGCATGGATACATAGATAAATGAATACATGCATACATATATATGCATGCATACATATATACATACATATATGCATGTGTATACATAGTAAAATCTCACTTTTACATAAAAGTTGGAGCCTAAAACTTATAAAAAAATGTTTATTTGAGGGGCATCTGGGTGGCTCAGTGGGTTAAAGCCTCTGCCTTCGGCTCGGGTCATGATCCCAGAGTCCTGGGATCGAGCCCTGCATCAGGCTCTCTGCTCGGCAGGGAGCCTGGTTCCCCCTTTCTCTCTGCCTGCCTCTCTGCCTGCTTGTGATCTCTCTCTGTCAAATAAATAAAATCTTTTAAAAAAATGTTTATTTGATGTTGGTGAAAAGCAGTATGTAGAGTTGGTCTTTCAGTCACCATGTAAAAGGAAAGGAAAATTTTCAGTTATTAGTTATGCAGGAGATAGTACAACTATTACAAACAGAATATGTCCTATACACCAAGATAAGAAAGTTCCAAATGATTATAAGACAGTTACTTTCTAACTTAAACTTTTTCCTAGCCCCTCTCAAGAAGACAAGAATTTTAGCCCAGCCCAAGTTTGGAATAAGAACTGAGTGGAGGACAGGAGTCAATACAATCACATTACATTGCATTGCCATAGTCTTCTTTTTGTGGGGGAAGGTATGAATACATTTTTGTTTTGATATGGTTTCATTATTTTACCTGATAAATGTATTGCTTGCATTAAGTCTTCAAGATTATAGAGGTAAGTTCTGTTAATTTTGTTGCTGCCCATAATCCATTTTCCTCAGGGTTTTTTTGTTTGTTTTGTTTTGTTTTTATGGGAAAATTACCTCTCTTTTATTCATGTCATTAAATGGCACTCTTAGTCAAGGGGCCTTCCCTTCTTTGCCAGTAAATGAGCTCATGACCAGGTACACAAGTCCTTAGCCAATAGGAGTTTCCCTCCCAGGACATGAGAGCTTGAGCAGAGTGATGCAAAAATGGAAACAAAATCTTTTTTGATTTTGTGGACTCATCCCCATGGTAGGAGCATTATATGGTTCCTTCCACTAGAATCTCTGGAGCTGTCTTGGTTCTTGCCCCTTCTATATCTGATTCTTTAAACATTCCTCCCATCTTGTGCACCATCCTTAATTATTCCAACAAATTCATTTTGTTTTGTGTTAGTTAGACACTTGGAATCTAATAACCCGAAGTCAGAGTGGAAAAGCTTTTAAAGAAGGTAGGAAGGGGAAAGATAGTTACTCCTGACATAAGGAAGATGTGAGTAAAGTAATGGTGGTCTCCAATAGCATGATGAGTCTGGATAACCTCAAGTAGCTCAGAATAGTTAGTACAAAATTAATCCTAAAGGGGCTTTTATCTTTACCTGGTGATTCCCAATATGTGGGCCATGGATCTCTAGGGTATGTGTAATCTAAAACTCAAAGTCAGTAAGAATCCATATGTAACCAAACCTCAACTGTAGATTAAATGAACATTGATGGAATTACTATTATGATACTCTGTGAAAAAATTTAAAATACAAGAGGTCTTAACATTGACATGGTGGGGAATAACTGGTCTAAGCCAATAGTTCTCACCTGTAGAGTGGCTAACACACTCCCCTATCATGTGCAATTTGATACTGGTATCAGTTAAAATGTCAAGATTTATAAGTACATTGCTTCTTTTATAAGTTAGAGTAGATTTAAGGCTGTACTTTCTGTAAATCCATCTTGTCTACTTGCATTCTCATTTGTTTTCTTGAGTGGGAGAGAACGTAGTGGAATTTTCACTGCTGCTCAAGAGTTGTATACAAATCATCATGGATTGTCTCAGTCACAGAGAATCATGAGCCACGGTCCCAATGTGACATTGATGACTATAGAAGTGATGCACTGCTGTGGTGTTGGGGACTTGTAGTTCTATCATTATTTCTTCATTTTACCCATGAGCGTATTTATTATTTATTTCTAAAAAATTCAAAGTTAACACAAAAGTTAATAGAAGAGAGCAAAAAAATTCCTGTATTTTCTTCACTCAGACTTCCCAAATGTTAATATTTTACCACATTTACACTCTCTCAATCTCTCTCTCTCTCTCTCTCTCTCTCTATATATATATATATATATATACATATATATGTATATATGTTTCTGTGGTATTCTTACAAAGAATGCATGCTTGGGTCTGGTCTTAAGGAAACTGGATAGATCCAGACTATGCACTTATTTGTCCTGTCTCTTTAGTCTCCTTCAATTTGGAATAGTTCGTTACCCATGGTAATTTTAAACAGTTCAGGCCTTTCATGCTATAGGACAGTGTTGCTCAATACATGAACCATATATATATGTGTATATATATGTGTGTGTGTATGTATATATAGTGTATATATATGTCTATATGTATCTATCTATATATTTTTAAGTAAACTCTGTGCCTAATGTGGGGCAAAACTCATAATCCCGATATCAAGAGATGCATGCTCAGGGCACCTGGGTGGCTCAGTCAATTAAGTTTCTGACTCTTGGTTTCTGCTCCAGTCATGATCTCAGGGTCATGAGTTTGAGACCCACATTGGGCTCCTCACTCAGAATGGAGTCCCCTTGATATCCTCTCTTTCCCTCTCCCTCTGCTCCTTCCCCTGCTTGCTCATGCTCTCTCTAAATAAACAAACAAACAAATAAATAAATAAATAAACGAAATCTTGGGGGTGGAGGAAGAAGAGACACATGCTCTACAAACTGAGCCAGCCAGGTGTCCCTGAACCATGCCTGTATTTTATACTTTCCTAGTAGCCACATAAGAAAAAGTGAAAATAATCAGGTGAAATTAATAGTAAAATATACTATTTAATCCATTGTGTTCAAAATGTTATCACTTAAAAATGTAATCAGTATAAAAATTATATATTTACATTCTTTCTTCGTACAAAGATTTTGCAATCCAGTATATGTACAGCATATCTCAATTAGAACCAGTCACATTCC
Organism: Taxidea taxus jeffersonii; assembly: GCA_003697995.1. Classification (NCBI taxonomy): domain Eukaryota; kingdom Metazoa; phylum Chordata; class Mammalia; order Carnivora; family Mustelidae; genus Taxidea; species Taxidea taxus. The sequence goes on from RCUC01078244.1 coordinate 7,920, forward strand.
AAGGGCTCAGTAGCCACATATGGCCAAGCAGGTATCACACTGGACAGTGCAGTGTTACATGCTCCATGGTCTGGGTCCATTTAGTGTTTCTTCATGGGCAGGCTCCAACATGCACTCTTTGCAGGAATAAAGCTGTGCTCTTGGTGGCTTATCATGTCAGAAATATACATTGTTGAACTGACTCATTACTGTTGATGTCAACCTTAGCCATTTTGTCATGATGGTGGCTTCTAGGTTTCTCTACTGCAAAGTTGCCCTTTTTCCTTTGGCAGTTGGTAAGTGTTTATCTTGTTCCTCATCAAACCATCATCCACTGGTCCTGCTTTCAAGACAACTCTGCCTAAGTCAATTGCCAATATATTGATTGCCAGCAGGTGTTTTCTATTTCCATCATTCATCTATCTTAATTAGTTGGATTTCTATTATAAAGGAGAGCTTATTTTTCTTTTCCATTGGTTCATATATATTGGTGTGGACTCAGGGATTTTTATTTATCCAATAACAGATTTTCATGATTATTTATTTTGATGCTTATAACGTCTGAGATTTAACCAGTAGGAATCTCTTCTAGTTGGCATCTCTGTTGCCTTGACATATCTTTGCCATTTTTTTGAGCATTCCTTAAATTTTAGCCAAATAAGGTATTCCAGGTCTGGCTCGTATTTTCCCTGATTCACCCTTGGAATTAATTACTTTGTCAAGGAGACTTGGTTCCTTCTAATGTAGAATGGTATTTAGAGACCAAGATTCATGTATATGTTATGCTTATTTATACTGGGTCAGTGGACAGAACTAAGATATAAACATATCTCTTACAAATTATATATGTATATCTACATGTACATGATATTTATTTATATACCTATTAAAAAACCATGAGTTCACACTAATCCAGCACCAAAGAGATCTTTCTACTCTTTCCCTCTTCTATACTTTTTCTCTTCTATATTTTTAATCCCTTTTCTGACATTGAGGAATGTGGTTTCCATTATTTTGAATATATGGGTTTATTCAGTCCTGCTGCAGGTTACCATTATTTAGATCATGCTGTCTCTTTGGTCCTGACCCTCACTGCTGCCTCCTTGGCCTTGTTTCTGCCTTCTTGGTTCCACTGTCACCTCCTCCATACCACTGCCTCCTCAGACCCCGAACCTGCAGTCACCTCCTTGACTCTGCTGCTCTTCAGCCCCAAGCCTCTGTAACCTGCTTCATGTGGCTTCTCCAAGGGAAAGGGAAAGAAGGAAAGGAGAGGGAATATGAAGAAGAAATGCTTCTTTTTTTAAGTTAAGAAATCAAGCATAGACTTAGGCTTTTGTGATAATGGCAGATTACATGTTTTGAAAAGCTCTCCCACTGATAAACACCTAGGTGGTTGATAAATTAAAATCAAACAACAAAGAAAAGCTTTAAATACATTACTAACTATGCAAGAAAGTAAAGAAATTTTCAAAAGCCAATAACTCCCTAAAGCATAATAAATAAAATAAAAGTAAAAATCACAGTCATGTGGAACTGAAACCAGAGGGATAAGCATACACCGGGAGCTGGGCTGGCCTGGGCTCCGAAAGGGAGAGAAATGCAGTTCCCAGTAAAACAGAGCTTTGAAGATTGATGTCATATACAGAGATGAGGAATACTAGGCCTCCTGGCCTTTGCAATGTGGGCAGAGAACAGGTCAATCCCACATGCATCTGGGACACTGTAAGGAGCCACACCCTCACTGAAAAGTGGAGCTAAGAATTGACAGTGAAACTGGCCTATCCCTGCCAAGCAGAAAACAAAAGTATCTCCTGAGAATTTGCTACCATAGATCTACTCCTGTGTAGTGTCTAGGGTTTAAATTTATACTACCTCTGTGGCCAGGCAAATATCAAGCCAAGACATTAAATTAAACTGGTTCTGGTATCTGAAGCTTTTGCAAATTTGAAGACAGAGAAAGCCATCTTAAACTTAGGCTCCTTAAATTCCCCAAGATTAAGTTCAGGCAAATATAAGTTCACGATTTAAAAAAAAAAAAAACAAAACAAAACCAACGAAAAGTAAAACTTACCAAAGATATGAGAAAACGAGCCACATGCTTAAAAATCAGCAGAAACAACCAATCAGAGATTTGGGCTCAGGAAGCTGCAGAGATTTGGATCACCTGATATAGAACAGAACATACCTATGTGTGAAGAATCAAAGAAATGAAAGGGGAAAAAAAAAAAAAGCAAAAAACAAAGCTCTATCAAAAACAACTGGAAATATTTAGGAAAAAATATAGAATTGATGAAATTACAAATAGCTCAAAAGAATCCAGAACTCTCCTACACCACTGGCGAGAGTGTGGATTGGTACAAATACTTGGGAAAATGGGTTGTGTCTATTAAGCACAAATGTCTAGTAAACACTTTGACTTGGTACTCTTTTTTTTTTTTTTTTTTAGATTTTATTCGTTTATTTGACAGACAGAGATCACAGGTAGGCAGAGAGGCAGGCATAGAGAGGAGGAAGCAGACCCCCCGCCGAGCAGAGAGCCCCATGTGGGGCTCGATCCCAGGACCCTGGGACCATGACCCGAGCCAAAGGCAGAGGCTTTAACCCACTGAGCCACCCAGGCGCCCCTGACTTGGTACTCTTAAGTACAAACTCAGTACAAGGTTTATGTGCAGCACAGACATGTCCTGGAATGTCCATAGCCCCTATCTGGAAACTGCTCACATGGCCGTCAACAGCACACTAGGATGGTGAAGAGATTATGGCATATTAATACCATAGAAAACCATCGGGCAGTGGGAATGAACGGGCTACTGCCACACTCAACAATATGTGTGAATCTCACAAAGATCACCCTGTGTAAAAGAAGTCAGAC
>RCUC01078251.1:0-11899 GCA_003697995.1 Taxidea taxus jeffersonii
CATTATCTCTGAGTCACGTGTTCCGAGTGAATTCCTTATCTTTCCCTGCCCTTCTGCTCTTCCTTCTAGTTTCCTTTTGTCTGATAAGCTCAGAATCTTGGTCATCTTTAAACATTAACTTTATTGTCCATCTCTTTAAAATCAACTCCAGTTTCAAGCCATGCCAATTCTTCTTGAAAGATCTTTTAAATCCACTCTTTTCTCTCTGTTTCTACTTCATCCTTACTGGGAAAGACCCTTATCTTCCCAATAATAGGTTTCTAAATGCAACTGTGTGAGAAGGCTGGGTGATATCATGTATGTCAGAGGCAGAGAGAACCCCACAATAGTCAACAAGGCTCTTCAAACATCTCCGGTACCCTCCATATCCCGTGTCTTGGGTACTTGCAGGGTCATATTAATCCCCTCCACCATGTTCTCTCATCTTCCCTCTTACTGTTCCCTCTTCTTGGACCAATTCTCTTCACCCCCCCACCAACTGTACTTTGCTTCTAAACATCTACTCATCCTTTAGTTCTCAAATCAGATACTCCTTCTTTCAGAAAGCCTTCCTTTCTCTCCTCTTCCACAGATGATGTTTGATGTCCTCTCCCTGGGTTTCTTTCCCTGTGGAGCATTTATCCTAGTTTTCAGTTTCATAATTGCCTACATCCTCCATTAGATCCTAGGAAGACACTTGTGTGCCCCATGTATTCCCGGTATGGCTACAATCATCATCCTTTCCTCAGTGCTTGGCATGGGATCTGGTACAGGCAGGGTGCTCAGTACATATTTGGTGAATAAACAAATGGCCAGATAATTAAACAAGAATGATGTTTACATTGTAGGTTCTTGATCCCATCAATGGATCCAAAAGAGACTTAGAAACCCATAGAAAGTCAGAGCTACAAAAGATCTGGAAATAAATTAGTTAATCTTCCATTCAGTACATGTGTCCCTTTGCCACTTCCTAGTAAATAGCCAGATAGGCTATATTGAACCCACTTGTGACTGGGAATTTAATCTTTGTCATAGCAGCCTGTTCCATTTCCAGACTATTTCATTGTTCCAAATTGCACCAGAATCTTCTTCTACATAACTTGTACCCATTGGTCTCAGTCTTTCCCCTGAATCTGTGGACAAGTGTTATCTAATAATAGCTATCAAGCGTCTGAAGACTTCCTGTCCCCAAATCTTCCTGCTAATGACAATGATAATCACTCTATCAGCTGATATTTCTCAGGTGTTTACCTGCTTGTTTGAACTTCACAATAATCCCATAAGATGGTTCATATTAACGGTACCATCCTAGAGATGAGGAAACTAATGCTCATGGAGGGACCACACAGAGATAAAGAGAGATGAATGCCCGAGGAGCTGCAGCTGTTCTGGCTCCCCGGCTCAGCTCCAGACACATGAATGAGGATCCCAGAGGCTTCAGCCACCATTTGACTACAACCAGGTAAGAGGCCTTGAGGGACAACCATCCTGCTAACCAAAATGAGTTAGAGATAAAAATAAAAGGAACTTTTTTGTTGTAGGTCACTAGGTTTGGGGTGGCTTGTTATAAAGCAATAGGCAACCAGACCACTGACCTCATCATGCACTGCTCTTTCAGCTCAGTGTTGGTGTGCATGAGGTACAGGCTCAACATGTGCCACCTGCTGCTGCTACCATCCTTGAGTACTACTGTGTCTGTGATAGACACTATTCCCTACTCATATGATGGGTGGGGAGGGGGGATGAAAGACTAGGACAGTAGAAAGGAGCCTGTCCAATCTGGTGCCTTTTGAGCGTCAGGGCAGCTTCCCACTGGCAGGAAGCATCTAGACTTTGAGGACCCCTTCACCTGCTTTTCCTGTATGGTGTTATCTTACTCCAGTGTCAGAAACCAGAGGAAAAGCCATTGATGAGATGCCAACAGAAGGGCAACAGCAGTAAAAGATAGGATGCTGATTTGGCCATTGTCCCACCATATTTTCAGAAGTTGAGTTGTAAGGTCTTGCTTGGGCAGATCTCCTTCTGGCTCCTGCTGTGTTCAGCCCAGAATCCCCAGCTGCAGGCAGGGAGCATTCCTGTGTTTCTGGAACACAGCCAGGAAAGAGTGCAAAGGGAGGCTCTTTCTCCCAGGCACCCAGCACCAGACCTCCCAATGCCTGGCAGTTCAATGTGTATGTTTTTGGTGACATTTGGCATTCTTACACCCATCACCAGCCAAAGACCAAACCTTAATAAAAGGGGGAAAGAAGAAATCCTTTTTTGGTGATGAGCTCCCCCCAGTTAGCTCTCAGACTGGCCCAGATGACAGAAGAATGGCGTTGAGAGAAAACCACAGGTCTAACCATAATTGAAGTAGATCCAGAGAATCTGGTTTCCCCTGAGGAGTAAGAAGCCACCATCAAGGGGAAGGTAGAAAATACCCCTAAAATAATTAGGCTTTATTTTTTACTGAATAAAATATAACTTCTCCTGGTTGTCAATTTCCAAAGGACTGTTCTTTTCCAGGCAAAGAGTGAATTCAAGGGTGTTCATTCCCTGGGTGAGTAGATGAAACAAAACCCCAGCTGTTTCCCAAGACTAACACAAAGACAGGAAATGAATGGGTTTAGAGGCTCTCTAAAGGTATTTGGATCCACTGGAGATTTTTGTCAGGAAATATTTAAAGCCAGCTTTGTGATGGGCAGAAGAGGAGAGAGAATGGGCAGGCCAGTGATGGATGGGTGAAGGGCGGTACAGCTTGATCAGATGATGCAGGAGGGGTAGAGAGAGGTGGTTGCAGAGTCATTTCTGAGGAAGACAGATAGCCTGTGGAGAGAACAGGGTCCCCAGTGATGGGCTTGGTGATCCCCTTGCCTTCCTTAGCACTGGGCAGCCCCACAGTCTGCTCCAGCCCCCCTCACCTCTGTTCACCTGAACATACCCCAAGACCTTTCTTTACTCACTAACGCATGTTCCTTCCTTCTCTGTGGCCAACTCCTGCCAGGCAGAGATAGGAGTCACAGTAGGTGGTGGGTGAGAGGCAGTCTGGGACATTGGGGCTTTCTGGGTCTGCCTGGATCCCTGATGTCTGTTTATTCCAAGATCATGCCCAAAAACCTTCCACCCCCACCCAGCCCCACCACCTTTGGGATCTGTACCTGACGCAGCCTTGTGTGTGGACATTTCCAGCACAGACAGCTAGCTTCCTGGTAAGCACCTCAGATGGCCATGGAGACAGCTCCATGTTCCGTTCCTCCCCTGGACACTCCCCCTGGGCCATGGTTTTGCCTTGGTAGTGCTTTCCCTTGGCTGACTGCTTTCTTGGGTCTCATTTCTCTCCAACCCGCTGTCTGCATCCTGTTCCCCAAACTCTGCTCTGTCCCCGTGAGCCCTTTGCTCAAAGCCACAGTGGCTCCTCAACACCTGAAGAAATGATGCTGCCCCAGTAGGGTACATATGTCTCACCTGGGACACCTTCCCAAAGCAAAGCTATTTAGTCTGAATGTGAACTTCGTGTACAGGTCCAGTGTGCGACAATTGAATGTGTCCCCCTGATTCTACAGAATGAAGTGTGAATGTCTGAATCCACCCTTCAAGGCCAGGACCTATCTCTGTAACCTTGCTGAAATCATACCCTGGACAAACCTCTGTAGCAGAAGTGCCTCTTTCAGGTTGTCTCATGTTGCCACCATGCTGGGAAGTCTTCCCCCTCACCCTCTACACATGGGAACCATACTTTTCCTCCAAGACTTAACTTTATCTTCATTTGGATTCCCTAGAAACCAGCCTGAGGGGGACTTCTGTGCTGATGCCTTATTGGAGGGGGTGGATTCTAGAAGTGCGACAGTTGAGGTGAGGGAAGGGAGGGGATATGGGAGGGAAATGAGTGCAAGATGGTGGTGAGTTACCATGCTGGCCACACCATGCTGGCCGCAGCTTCCCCAAAACACACAGTGGGGTTGCTTCATCAGCTAGGGCTTTTCCAGAGACACTTTGGGGGAAGAAAGGAGAAGAATTTACCCTCCAGCCCCTTCTTCCCTTCCTTCTCCCATAGGGTGTTAGCTCCTGTGTTCTACTAGCAAACCTTGGTCAGGTGACCTAGAGAAGCAAACAGTTGGGGTGTGGCATCCTCACTCCTGTTGGACCCTTGGGTCTCCCAGCACCACTCATCTGTAAATTTCACAGTGTGTGAAGCACACACTGTCTTGGACTTCACATTTTGATTCCATCTGACTCAGTTTCCCTTCAGCACCTGTCAGTGAGTCTTCTTCCCAAAACCTACAAGTCCTCCAGGAATGTTGGTTGAAGACCTCTCCTCCAGAGGACTTTGTGGGATCAACAAGTGACATTCTGGAGTGGCCTCCTTGTCAAGTGGCTTAGCAGAATGGTAAGTAGATAGGTTCTAGAGTAGGACCAGGTCAGCGTGTGTGATCGTGGATGATACTCTTCTCTCTGTCTCAGTTCCCTCATCTGTAAGACTGGGATGGTCCTAATGCCTCCTTCCTAGTGTGGTTGTGAGGGGTAAATAGGGCTAGTTGTTGTGGTATGCTTGGTGCTGAATCTGTGGTTAGGGAAGTCTCTGTCCCTCTTGTGGTGGCACCATGAAGGGGTAGGAGGAAATTCAGGTCTCTTTGGAGGGCTACAGGCCCTCTGGCCTCAAAGCAGTTCCTTCTTTCCCTCCTCTCCCAGCACATTCCCCCACTGGGATACATGTGCCTTCTTGCTTCTACCTGATAACGGGACACACAAGGTGAATGCCGACCATTGCAAGATGCTGCTCACTTTGGGAGCCACACCCTTGCGGGGTTGGCAGAGGCTTGATTGTCAAAGAGTCCTTCGTCAGCAAGACTGACACATCAACTTTGACCCCCTTCTCAGAAGAGCAAGTAGACAATTCTGATTCGTAATCGAACCATCTACTACCGGGTTGGACAGGCTGGAAGAGATGTGTCCAGACTGGAGGCGGTCTGGGGGCCGGTGGAACCCAACTGGGAAAGGGTGGGTCTGACTTGGCATGTCTCCCTCATATTCCTCTGGCTGGTTGACCTTTTCCCCTTGGTTCCTGGCCATATGTGTCACCTCTGTCCTCAAATCACAGGAGACAAGTCTATGCCTGTTGTCATCCCAAGGAAAAGCCCTGGTGTCATACTCCCCATCCACTGTGACCATGGAGTTCCCCTCTACATGCCCCTCCAGTCTGACTTGTGCTGGGGCTTCCTTGGAAGATGTTCGCCATGCTCTCCCCCAGTACCACATCCTTCCAAGTCTGTTTCCTGTGTCATTGATCCCAGAATGAGATGTTCATTTGCTCTTTGAAAATAGCATTCGGAGCCATTCAGACAAGCTTCTCCGGCTCAGATAAATCACCGAGAATGGAACAGGAGCTCAGAGCTGTTTTTCATTGAGAGGAGCCCCGGTCTCCTGGAAAGCACCCAGGGCTTCCCAACTGAAATACAACCTCCTCCTTAATTTCATTCCACAAGCCCCCTGCCCACTGTCAGTTTGATTTAAGCGGTGATTCAATCCCAAAGTGAGCGGCCCCTTTCAATGGTTCTCATTACTTTTCTGCATAATGTTATCATATATTAGGACCTGGGCTGAGGGACGCTCACACCCCAGCCATTACTCATGCATAGTGCCTGGTCTGGGAGCTTGGTGGGGGTCTGGTTTAGGGAATCAGGTGTCTAATTCATTCTTGGGCGAGCAATTGTGGTCTGATTTCTTCTCTCATGGGAAGAATAAAGCTTAGCTCATGATAGCACTTCATTATTTTTTTTTCTCCATGACCCAAAGTGAACATGTAATGGGGTCCCTTGCTGACTGGGGAGGACACATGATACTTCAGGTCACAGACTGAACCACCTCAACACAGAACTAAGACTTCCATAAGACAGGAATGAAGCATTCTCAAAATGCTTGGGTGCCCTCCTGATTCAGCTGCCTTTGATGACAAGCCCTCCAAGCCTGGTGGTATTAATGAGATGAGTTAGAGGTGGTTTGTGTTCGTAGGAAGCTCTAGCCATGAACACAGCTTATTCAGTGTAATTATCAAAAACCCATTATCTTGTAGTTTTTCAAAAGCTCTTATTTGTATGGAAGAGTTCTCAATGACCACACTCCGGTTGGTTGTCTGGACAGCAATCAGCAGATGTCTACACAGCTAGCTCTTGTCAAGATGTATTGTCAAGCCCAAGAGAACAAGTGAACCAACACTAGCATCTCCAGCACCAAGGAGAGCTCCGGGCGCCCCCTGGGTGGTTGATGGGGCAGACACGCAAGAACCAGAGCAGCTCTATAGAGACCCGCTCTGTGCAACAGCTAGGACGCAGCTTCCTCTGCACCATCTCACCCCTGCCTCTGGCTCTGACATCTCCAACCTCACTCCCCAAACCCTGCAAGCCTGGAACCCTGGCTTCAAAGGCCAGAGATTTGACTACATCATTTCTGCCACATTCAAAGCCCGATAATTAGGAAGCACAGAGAGATGTGGAGAAGAAGTAGCACAAAGCACAGGGTCTGGACAGAATGAAAGGAGAGGGTCCTTCCCATATCCAGACTCTCTTGCCAAAGGTGAACAGAGGGAAAAATGTGGGGAAGAGCACTGGATCACAGGTAAAGTTGACAAAAATGTTTGCCTCCTTCTTGATCGGTGCAGCAGATCCTAATGGGGTGTGCTGCCATGCTGTAGGGTGGAACATGCAGGAGCAGAATAGGGAGCTCAGAACGTCAGGGATGAAGAGAAAAGAAATAAGGAATCACAGATGCAGACATGGGGAGGAACCAGGCACATCTCGTTGGCAACAGCTCCCTGTGCAAAGTGATGTATTCAGAGTCACCATTTTTTTCTAAGTTTTATGACAGCATATAACCGTGGCAGCTGCTTCACCTTTGTCTGGCAACCTGAAACCAAAACAAAAACACTATTCTGGGGACAGTTACTTTAAAAAGGAAGCCGCGTCTCCTTCTGAAGCCCAGCTGGGCCCCCAACTAGAAACCCAGGGGTCACAGAACAAAAAGGCAGGGCCACCATTGCTCCAGTCTTCCCTGGACCAGCCCCTAGCCTCACAGGGGGAGGAGAAGGAGCTTGAATCTCCTTCTGGACTTACCAGCCAGCCCTCCTACTCTTTCTTAGGGCAGATACAGAACAAGGAAAGGGAGCACAGATTTCAGATTAATGGTGGCATCTCCCTCTGACTCCCCAATGCTCTGTGCTAAATTATGTCTCCACCAAATTCAAATGGTCAAGTTGTGGCCTCGAGTAGCTCACATGTAGACCTTATTTGGAAATAGGGGTATTGTAGCTATAGCAAGTTAAGATGAGTTCATATTGGAGTGGGGAGGGGCCCTAAACCAAAATGACTGATGTCTTAATGAAAAGAGGAAATCTGGACACAGACATAAGCACACACACATGCACACACAGGAAGAATGCCACGGAAGACTGGAGTCCTGCTGCCACAAGCGAAGGAAAGACCAGAAGCCAGGAGGGTGACTGGGGTCGGATGTTTCCCCAAATCCTTCTGAGGGAGCACAGTCTTTCTCCTCCCTTGCTTTTGGACTTCTGCACCCAGAACTGTGAGATTACAATGTCCTGTTCTTCTAGGACCCCAGTGTGTGGCACTTTGTTCCAGAAGCCACAGCAAACCAGTAATCCAGGATAAAAACCAAAACCCAAAACCAAACCAAACAACAACAACAAAAAAAACAAAACAAAAAACAAGAGAAAGGGAGCCTATGCTTCCCTTCTGGGGATGCCTCAACTGCCTCCTGACCAAGTTGCTGTTTAGGGGAGATTCAGTGTGGACCAGTCCTGGGAGCCAACCATGGTAGACCAGATGTCCTGAATGGCCAACATCCAGTCTATCTGAAATTACCCTCTGCCAAAAGGAGGCAAACTATAATTCCCCTAAACAGGGTTTCTCAATATAGGCACTGTTCCCATTTGGGGCCAGATCATTCTTTGCTAGGGGCAGAGGGACTGTCCTGTGTGCATGGTGGAGGTGTAGCAGCATCCTTGGGCTCTCCATGCCAGATGTCAGCACACTCCTCCCCAGCTTCAGTGACAACCAATGCCAGATGTTTCCTAGGGTGCTATAAGGGGAACAAAGTCCACCCTTAATGAGAACACTGTCCTAAAGGAGCCTATCACCCTTTCTTAGACCCCACGCTCTTGCTTCTGAAGCTAATGCATGAACTTGAGAGCCCCTGTGGGCTGTGGGATCTAGAAGCCTGCAGTCTTTCTCAGCCCGGGTCGTTCGTTTGTCCGGTTTTATAGCAGACCCAACATGTACCTTCAGTTGTTAGACTCCTGAATTGGTTTTCTTTTGAGGGAAGTGACAGGGGATCCCCAGCTTCCCTCAAACCAGTGTTCCTGCCTTCTTGGTCCAGAGTTGGTGGGGGACACTTGCTAACTAGATCCTGTGTAGCTTGTCACATCCTTGGGATGCTCAGCCCATCTTCCCTGAGCCTGGAGGGAACCCTCTCCAGCCATTGTCCAGCACCAAGAGGCTTCTGCTGAGTTTGTATGTTTGGAAACCCATCACAGTCGACCTACCAAATTCGTTCAGCCATTTTGGGTCCCCACATTCATTTTCTTGGCTTCCATTCAAAAGCAAGAGCTCTATGCACTGGTAAATGGATACTAGAACCCAATTCCCCCCTCACTGGTGAGCAAATTGAGTTTATTTTAATGGTATTCAGGCTGTTGATTTGTTTAAATCAATTAAACGACCAAAGTGGTATTGTTTTTTCTGCTTGTTAAAGACAGTTATGTCTCCCATTCATCAATGTGCCTCAGGGCATTAAGCTCCTCACTGATTCAGGAGAGGTTTTCCCTGGGGAGTCAGCGGTCACTTCAGCCATCTGCCAGCTCACAGGTTCAGAAACAAATGGAAGCTCCCAGGGTGTGTTTGAGAAGCAAAGACAAAGGCACCACTCCAGGCTAAGATGGAAAGGAAGCTTGTGTGTCGCCACGGGTCCTGTGTGCTGGTGAAGGCAACATGTAAATTGTCTATCGATTCTGCAGGGGTTATGGGATGGGGCGAGGAGACAGAGTGCCACCTGCTTTCCTGAGCTAATTAGGGGAAAAGAATGCTCAGTCCTAGTTGTAAGGAATGCTTTCAATTATTGGCCTATCTGCATCTTTAAATGTTTTCCTTTTAAGAGAAGAGGGTTGAGGCCTTCTTTCTCTGCTCTGCAGACCTTTGGCAGGGGTCCTGATGTGCACATCAGCTCTTTTGTTTTGACTGATCCCTAGGCTATGACTCCCAGCTTCATCCTTCTTGTCTTTCTGGGTCAGGCCTTGGTGTTGGTAATGGCGTCACCCAATAAAGAGAACCAGAAAACTTAGCAACAGGTTAATCGTGCCTTAGACATGGTTCTCTGGGGCTGGGTGGGGTGGGTAGTCGCAGCTCAATGCGGGTGGCCTGGGTGTGATCCTGGGTCCAGCACTGCCCCACCCATCCTGGGCTAGAGGCGGTTCACAAGCTACGTGCCCTCATGGTGTCTTGGTCTGTCCCACCCATTAAATGGGACAATCGATGATGCATGTGACTTTGGTGGTATTTTCAAATAATTCCAAATATGTGAAAATACATCAGACATATCAAAAGGTGCTTAACAGATGCAGAATGCACTGGGGCTGAGCCGCATGGCTTCAGTGCAAAGAAGCTCTTTTTGTTCTTGCTTTCTTAGACTAAGCCTCAGTGGTGGCTGGGCTAGGGGTGTCCCTGGGGGCCCCAACTGCCTGTGGTTAAGGACTGCCGCTCTGGCTGCAGGACTCTTACTCACATATAAACGGTCTCATCTGAACCTGTCTTTCGCCCTCTGTGAATTCTGTGTGTTCATGCATCCCCTGTTTCCAATAATGGAGGCCTTTGGAATTTCTTGCCTGGGCATAGGCACACAATTATAAGCTTTGGGCCCATCTTTTCCTTAGGAGGTGGTTTCCTCTGCAGACGTGAGCTGGGCTCAGAATGTTCATAGAAGTCCAGTGGGAGGGCGCCTGGGTGGCTCAGTGGGTTAAAGCCTCTGCCTTCGGTTTAGGTCTTGATCTCAGGGTCCTGGGATCGAGCCCCACATCAGGCCTCTCTGCTCAACAGGGAGCCTGCTTCCCTTCTTCTCTCTGCCTGCTTCTCTGCCTACTTGTGATCTCTCTCTGTCAAATAAATAAATAAATAATCTTAAAAAAAAAAAAAAAAAAGAAGAAGTCCAGTGGGAATGCCCGGGCCTGCTCTTCAGATGCTTGTGGTCTCAAGCACAGCACTGTGGGATGGTCTCAGTTGGTCCAGACTCAGTCATACCCAACCCACGACCCACACATGGAGACCCCAAAATGTTTTCTTACGCACTGAAGTAGGAAAGCTTTGTCTTGAAAATAATGCAGATCCAGGGAGATTGGAGAATTAGGGAACGATATGGCATAGAAACACACATGTCCATGTTCTTAGAGTTGATCTCAGATAATATTGGTAAAAAAAAATAAATGAACAAATAATATTTTTTTAAAAAAGCCCTTTTTGAGGTCATGGCCTCTACTCATGGCAATTCTTTTCTCATATCTTTTTCCATATTATGTTTTTTTTTAATAGCAACATCAGAGTACTAAATATACACAGGAAAGTTGATATAGGTGTTGCATGTACAATGTTTTCCAAATACATCGCTTTGAGATACAGAAACAACTTAAAAAAATCTGGAATAAAAGTTCACCTGTATGGAAATCACCCCCAGCCCCCCACCCCCACTCAAATATATCATGTCATTTCTGTTCATTAACATGATTACGGTATGCATTTAAAGAAAAACACAGCAGTAAACTACAATAGTTTAACTTTCCAGAAGGTGGCATATAAATACGTTTATAAGGACAGCTGTGGTATAGATATACGTATAACACCTAAACAGGGAGGCTTTCGTTTTGCTGTGGAAAAATAACAAGTGCTCCATGTAAAAGTATAAATAAACAGTTAACAGTTTATTGTATCAGAAAATAATTTAGGAAAATCAAAATAAAAACCAGCTTTACTATACATGAAGAAAGGGGGAAAAATAAAGTTCTACAACATTTAACTTAAAACCCGTGAAAATAGGCCACTGTGGCCCTCAGCATTTAATTTCACGTCCTGCGGTTCGGGTTCATGGTCTGTGGATTTTCCAGTTCCATGGGTGAGCTGGGGAGGAGGAGGAGAGAGATGGGCTCGTCTTTAAATTTATGTAACTAGACCTGGCAAATTCAGACTCACTAGGAATGCAGAAAATGGAAATGGATCCCTCCGTTTCCCAGACATGTGTCACAAAGACGCCCCATGTGAAAAATCCAGCCAATAATCTGGATGTTTCTCTGGTTGTTCTGTTTTCCACCCTAATACCCAGGTACGCCCAACGGCTTGATGACGTGAGAGCAAAACATCCAAATGGTTGACTGCCTTTTCCTCTCCTGGTGGCACTCTCATGATCGATGGTGAGTTTAGTCAATGACAGGTTAAACCAGAAAAAAGGCATTCAAAAGCTAATTGGACTTTTTTTTTGTTTTTTTGTTTTTTTGTATAAAACATACATAGAAGCCAGATTTGTCAACTCTGTAACCAGGGACAGATCTCTGCAACCGGCCCCCATGGGTTCAGCATTGAACAGTTTCCATAAGTGAAACGACAATCAAAGGGTTTCAGATATTTCCCTTCTATTTGGTTATTGGTAGTTTCTAAATGTTTTGCAGTAAACATTTACTCCTTCTGGGGAAAAAATGTAAAAATAATTTAAGAATATCATCCATGCTTCCTCCGATGTCCAGGTTAACACTTTCTGGGCCCAACCCATGTTTGAGAAGAGTCTTGATCGACGGCACGGGAAGAGAGACTTAACCTCTCGCTGATTCATACCTCAGTCACAAGTTAAGTAAATGTAAACAACTTAAATGACAAGCTATGGTTGTTAAGCTCAG
>RCUC01078253.1:0-37716 GCA_003697995.1 Taxidea taxus jeffersonii
CCCCCTTATTCACCACACTGCGTGTACCTCAATCTCTTGAACTACACTTCTAATTACACCACTGCCTTGCTTAGAATCCTTCTGTGGCTCTCTACTGCTAGTCTTAATCTTCTTCAGTAAGGTCAGTGAGATCTGGCCCATATTTCCCCTTAAGCTTGTCTTTCCCCATCGCCCTGAGCTACTTGTTCTCTGGCCCTTTGCCTGTATGCTTCGCTCTGGTGTCACCTAGCAGCATCACACCTGTCAGAGCTCAGCACCAAGAGATTTTCCCCAGAGGAGCATTCCCCATCCCCAAACTGTGTACAGTAAGTCAGTATGATGACTACAGAGGGCCTGTATCTAACCCCGTGCCATTCCAATCACAGCGCATTATGATTTCCTATGTATTTGTGAGTATCTCTCAACTGGATGGTGTATTTGTGGTGGGGTCTGTGTTGGCCATCCAGATCTCTCTCAATGACAGACTGGTTGCCTCAGCTGCTGAGGACAGTGACAGCAGGCTGCCTTCAGCTGTCACCCTCTTCAGGGAGTGTCTCCATTGCCAGAAGCAGTCGTGCCCCTGCCTAGGGAGCCTGTATCCACATTGATCCAGGGGTATAAGGGCCTGGCCATCTCAGCCAAACTTAGGGCAACACTTAGGGGCCATTCTAACTCCTTTAAGTTGGCTGAGACTGTGTCCAGCCTTGCAGATGATGAATAGGACAGTCTTTTATGTAACTAGTAGGTGCACAGGGTCACTCATTGTAAAAGGTCATTCTCTCTGGATGTAGGACCTGAAGGTAGAGGGACGCCTGGCTGGCCTTGTCAGTAGAGCATGTGACTCGATCTCAGGGTCATGAGGTCAAGTCCCACATTGGGCATAAAGCTTACTTAATTATTATTATTATTATTTTAAAGACATAATGAGCAACTAGGTAGCTCAGTTGGTTAAGTTTCTTTCAAATAAACAAATAAATTTTTTTTAAAGCATGAAGGTAGAAATAGAGATCATGTGATCCTCAAGTTAGGTAAAATTAAGTCTGCACTAAGCATTGCTCTTGTGAAATAAAACAGATCTGTTCTCCTATCTTGCAGCAAACTAGTTTCAAGGTAAGAGGTAAGAGCTCTTAGCAAGGTAAGAGTTTCTGCTCTGGGTTCTATATTTTGGGACACATCTCTGTGACTGGTGTAGGGCTAACTAACATCCATTTGACTTAAATATTGGAAGTGACTTGGTAAACTTTATTTTTTAAATATCTGTAGGTGAGGACTGTGTTCAGAGGGGCTCACTTAATGAAATAACAGATGTTGCCATATTTTTTTAAAGATTTTATTTATTTATTTGACAGAGATCACAAGTAGTCAGAGAGGCAGGCAGAGAGAGAGGGGGAAGCAGGTTCCCTGCTGAGCAGAGAGCCCGATGCGGAGCTCCATCCCAGGACCCTGAGATCATGACCTGAGCTGAAGGCAGAGGTTTAACCCACTGAGCCACTCAGCAACCCCCCCCCCCCGCCGCCAGATGATGCCATATTAAGGGTAATCATTTGAGGGAGGGAAGCAAACCATGAGACTTCTTTTTTTTTTTTTAACTTATTTATTTATCTTAGAGAGGGAGAGAGAGAGAGAGAGCAGGGGGAGGAGCAGAGAGAGAGGGAAAGAGAATCTCCAGCAGACCTCCCCACTGATCCCATGACCCTGAGATCATGACCTGAGCTGAAGCCAAGAGATGAGGCTTAATTGACTGAACCGCTCAGGCACCCAAAATTATAAGACTCTTAATTAACGATAGAGAACAAACTGAGGGTAGATGGAGGGAGATGGGCAGGGGATGGGCTAATAGGGTGATGGGGATAGAGGAGGGCACTTGTTGGGATGAGCACTGGGTATTGTGTGCAAGTGATGAATCACTAAATTCTACTCCTAAAACCAATACAACACTGCAGGTTAACTAACTAGAATTTAAATAAAGTTTGAGGGGGAAAAAAAAAGAGAGTAATGATTTGATTTGAATCCACTTCTTTTTAAAGAGGAGTAAGTTCTGGGGCATTTGGGTGGCCCTGTCGTTAGTTGTCCCACTCTTGGTTTCGGCTCAGATCACGATCTCTGAGTCCTGAGATCCAGCCCTTCGTGGAGCTCCTTGCTCAGCATGGAGTCTGCCTGAGATTTTTCTCCTCCCCCGCCTCACATGTTTGCACACTCTCAAATAAATAAAATAAATAAAATCTTTTTTTTTTTTAAGTAACAAGTTCCTATCAAATGGAAGATGAAAACAAATGCAAACAAGGATGATGATGCAAAACCTGGAAAACAAGGCTCCCCTAAGAGTTGAGACGAGTAGTTAGCACAGGGGCCCAGGGCGTCTCCCTTAGTTCTATCTAAAGACACATTCTGAGAACTTCCCATCCGAAGTAAATACTTCAGGAGCAGTCTGCGACATTATGTCACAAATAATGATGGAAATGAAGGACATTCAAGAAATGCTAATCCCAGTTGGCTGTGGTGTGGTCAAGGCCCCCTGGGCAATCTTGGTGCAGACCTAGGAGGACTTCTTGCTTCTGATGCAGGGTGTCTCCTGGGGCCTGCAGGGTGTCCTGCTTTCCAGAAAGTCAACCTAAGAGCAGAAAGATACTGCTTCCAGGCTAGGCTTCCGATTAAAATTGAGCCAGTGCTTCCCTCATATTTCTACGTGTGTTGGCTTCTGGGTGATGTCCCTACGGGTGCTGCCTTTTAATGTGAACCCCTGCAGGTCAAGAACCAGCTCTGTGCCTCAGGCAGGACTTCATTCAACTGCTTTCTTGGCATCTGCTGTGTTGTGTTGCATGCAGCCTGCATAGAGTGTGAAAGAGAGAGAAGACCATCTCCCACACTCATACATTCATTCATCTGATGTGAATGCTGTGCATAGTGTAGATGGGATACAGGAAAAAAAAAAGAAAAAGAAAGATTATTCAAGGATCCTGATTTGAATGAGAGGAAGAAAACCTAAGTACAGATCAGGAACGGGTTGTAAGAAGAACGTGATGGTTGACACGAGACAAGCAGTTTGGAGGAGATGGAGTCCGTCTGGCCAATGGGGTGGAGCTTCTCGAGCAGGTGAATGGAGTGTGGCCAGATCACATCTGGAAAAGGACCCTCCCTGACACTGGCAGAGACCAGCTTCTCTCTGGTCTCTTGACTTTCTCTCTGGACCATTGACTTTCTCCTCAAACTCCTACTCTTTTTGACATCACACTTCTCACAAGTTTTTATTTTCCCCCTTTCAAACTTAGTAGCTGCGTAACCTCGTGATACAGGAACAGCACGGGCAAACTGTATGCCGGTGACAAAGGAGACAGTATTAGGTGGACGGTGGCTCAAATGGGGCTTTTCAGTTACACAGCTCTGGCTTCCAAGTTTGTGTTTGCCACCTTTTACTTCTAGGCTCCTGAGTAAATCGCTTAATTTTTCTAATCCTTAGTTTCCTTGTGCATAGAAGGGGTCAGTAACCCAGGGTCAGAGCCCATCAGGATTGTATGGGAAGCACGTAGCATCAAGCGTGGCCCATGTATATGGAAACATTGTTTCTCCCATACTTTCTTTGATCAAAGAAGCCCAACTCAGAGATTTAATACCGATTGAAGATAAAAGAGGAAGAGAAATTTTTCAGAAGGCCCCTTCATGGAAGACCTAGTTCTTCCCTGGGGTCTGAAGGCTCTCAGAGTCTTGGCTCCACAAGCTAATGGTAAGCTAATACTTAGCCTGCCATTTCTTAGTTACTTGAATGTCCTCTACCCTAGACTTTTCTTTGTACAACAAAAAGCATAACACAATTACTTGCACCTTGGTGACTTTATGGTCTGAGGAAGTCTTAAATGGGAAAATCCTGCCTTTAAGGACATATGTAAGCATAGAGCTGACACACGAAAAGATCTGGATGGTAGCCTGTGGAGCTGCATTTCTGGAGGGTGCCTTGGGAGAATGCCTCTGGCACCTTGGATTGGACACGTTCTAAGAGCTATTGACTCAGCCCTCCTATTGTCTCAGCCCTCGGTGGCTGGAGGGCCACAGAGGGGTGGGGTGTGTATGCAATGATCACTACAAACTGGGTAGGTTGGCCCCTGGAGAGGCCCACTCCTGATTTTCAGCAGTGGCTGGCTGGAGGAGGGCGAGGTGTGGAGGAAAGGGGAGTAGCGGGGAGGGTTGGAGCAGCAGCCCTTTCCCATCGGTATGGAGGCGTGTCATTATTTTATTTATTTACTTTTAAAGATTTTTTAATTTATTCATTTGACACGGGGAGAGAGAGAGGGATCACAAGTAGGCAGAGCGGCAGGGAGAGGGAGAAGCAGGCTCCCCACCGAGCCAGGAGCCTGATGCGGGGCTCGATCCCAGGAGCTCAGGATCATGACCTGAGCCGAAGGAAGACACTTAACCGAGTGAGCCACCTAGGCGCCCCAATTTATTTATTTTTTTAAAGATTTTATTTGACAGAGAGAGACAGTGAGAGGGAACACAAGCAGAGGGAGTGGGAGAGGGAGAAACAGGCTCCCCGCTGAGCAGTCCATCCCAGGACTCTGGGATCACAACCCGAGCTGAAGGCAGAGACTTTAACCCAGAGCCACCCAGGCACCCCAAGTGTCATTATTTTAATAACAGATGAAGCTTCAGCAGACCATGCTTTCCATATACCAGCCCTGTGTATGAGGGCCGAGACTCTTCCTTGCTAAATGCCCTTTATGTTCCTACAATTTACCACGTTCTGGATGGCCAGCTCTGGCCCTCAGCCCTCACAGTGCACACGGCCCACAGCCACGGCGGCGGGGAAGCCGGCATTAGGTCTTCCGCCTGCAAATCAGACTCTTCCTACAATGTCCTTCAGGTGTGTCTCTAACTGAGGAGCTGTTAAGATACGCCAGGCCTAGAAGTCCACCTGTGGTGGGAGAGGGAACGTTTGGGCGTGTTAGTTTTATCTTAATTCGATTTCGCTCCCTCTTAGGAGTTTCCTTGTTCTCTTTTGTTTTGTTTTAGGAACCTTCTCCTCCCAGCCCTGAGTGAAAATAAGAAAGCATCAGGCGGGGTGCCTGGGTGGCTCAGTGGGTTAAAGCCTCTGCCTTCTGCTCAGGTCATGATCCCGGGGTCCGGGGATCGAGCCCCGCATCCAGCTCTCTTCTCAGCAGGAGAGTCTGCTTCCCCCCCACTCTCTGCCTACTTGTGATCTCTGTCTGTCAAATACATAAATAAAATCTTAAAAAAAAAAAAAAAAGAAAGAAAGCATCAGGCTGGGCCCATCCAGCCAGAGGTCATTCCCAGTTTTAATCCTGGCGAGCACTCCCTGGACCCCCGTCCATGCCAACCCCCTTGCCTGCCCCTCTGCCCCAGTGGCCCACTTCAGGGCCTGTAGCACCCGTCATTGGGAGGGTTTCTGAGGAGCTACAGAAACTGTGAAGAGAAGGCTGCAGACGGCAGCCTGGAGTGGGTTTTTCTTTCTGATGCTCCTACACGGCTGCTTCTCTCTCCCGCGTGTTCGTCCTCTCCTTGCACAGTGGCTCTGCATGTGGACCTCAAGCATCCGCCAGTGGCAGTGACACGGCAGCGGGCCACGAGAGCGCACACCCAGTTTCGAACGGTGCACAGACACCTGGACCTTGTTCCCCTTCCTCCGGGCCTTACGGTGCGGTGCGAGGGGCTGGGCCAGAGCAGCGGGACTGTACCCACTCGTCCAGCCCGGGGAGGGCCTGCAGGTGGCTGCCGGGAAGGCTTCCCCACCACTTGCTCGGGTTTGCCAGGAGCTCTGGACGGAGAGCGTGGGACGCGGGGTAAATGCCAGCGCTGGGAGGGAGAAGCCACAGAGAGCTAATGGCCCATTGTCCATGCCTGCCGTGTGGTCTCCTCAGGGGCCAGGCCCTCTCCAGACAAAGCCCGGGCTCTTGGCAACAGCCCCTCAGCTGCTCCATCCGCCACTGGCAGCCACTCCTGGGGACAAGGCACTTCTGTGTCCCTCCCCACTAGAACGCTGCCACGGGCCAAGAGACTGACCCCAGAGTCAGCAGCGGCTTTCAACTTGAGCCTTTTGTAACTGAACAATGGTTAACTCTGGCTCTCAGAGGACCTCCTTTCACAGTGGGATTTCCTTCCTTGTGGGTTTTCCCAGCTGTCTTTGTCTTGGGTCATGTCTAACAGATGTCTGTGGCCTTGAAGAGCCTTCTGAAAACCCAGTGACAACTAGACCTGGGGCCCTTCCGGGGTCAGCCGAGGCCCTGGCAGGAGTAGCCCTGGCACATCACAGGGAGAGATGCTTCTCTCCCCAGCCCTGTCCTCTAGGAGCAACAGAGCACGTTCAGGGAAATTGAAGAGATAGATTCTGGGGCGGTCAGATGGAGATAAAAATCAAATTCCAAGAATTCCTCTTCTGGGGGCCTCCGGTAAAGTTATTAAGAGCTCCTCAAGCATGTGAAATATGACACTGCAGGATGAGATGATTTTTTAAACCGACATGATAAACCTCATACATTCAAATCAGAGCGATCCTTCAGAAACCTTCCCGGGGAATCCAAGAACTTGTTTCACACATAGTTGAAACTCCTCTTTTGGAACTTAATTGATTCACTACTTAGGCGTGAAAACAATGCAAACAACCCGAAAAGCTAATAGCAAAGAATGAATAAGTAAAGAAGAGCACATTATATGATCATTAAAATCTTGTTTATGTAGACTGGGGGACTGTGATTATGGGCCAAGTATGAAGTGAAAAAGGAATATATGAATATACTTTGGTGATTTCAAATTTAAACTGATAAGAACAGATACTACACTTGAGCTTAGCCAAAAGGCCAAGAAGCGATGTGATTTCAAATTTATAAAAAAGTAAAGCAGGGCTGGCTGACTCAGTCGGCAGAACATGTGACTTAATCTCAGGGTCATGAATTCGAGCCCCACATTGGGGGTAGAGTTTACTTAAAAAAAAAAAAAAGAACAGACAAAGAAAAGACAGGAAGAAAATCCCCCCCAATGCTCACAATGAAGTCCAATGAAGCCAGTGGAATTATAGATGTATGATTAATTTACTTTTTTCTATTTTGTACGTTTTTGGCTGCCTGATTATGTTCCTATGTAATAAAAAATGTATAATTTTTAGAAGTCCTATGAAAATTGTTGTCTGGGAAAGATAAGGTACAAACTTAGGAGAAAAATCACTATTATTAATTTATAATTGTAACTTACTTTAAATAAAAATTGCTATCATGTAGTTAATTGCATCTTCTCTGACTTTGGACTATTTCTAAAAATCAGATCTACTTTAAAAAGTGGTAGTTTGCTACCACTGGATATTTCCAAGGATTTTTGCCTGTTTTCCTCAGTGATATATTCCCAGGTCCTCACCTAGTGCTTGGCACATAGCAGGACTCAGTAAGTATTGGATAAATGAATTAATAGGCTGGAGGTTGTGGAAGGAACTAGAATGAAAGACAGAGACTGGGGACCGTAGAATGAAAAGGCCAATAAAGAATGACAAGAGATGTCTCACAGAAGACAGCTATGACACACATTACAGGACTTCCCCTGCTCCCCAAAGGACCCTCCATATCCCTGATCGCTCCTCACAGCCCAATGTGCTCTTTGTTTCTCAAGGCCCACACCTGCTGGTCTTCTTGGAGGACGGCCCTTGTGCTACTGATTTGCCTGTCAATGAAGAGAGCCAGCAGTGCCAGGGAATTCTTTCCCCCGGGGAAGCCCTGTGCCCTTGACGATGGGTGCCCACTTTCCCAATTCCCCTGCAGGATGAGGCTGAAGCTGCCCTCCTTGCAACTCTGCCTATAATTAGATCCCTCCTTGTCTCAGAGTCTGCTTCTGAGAAACATGACCCAAGGCAACAAGGATTCAATAGCAACAAAGGAAGCTTAACCTTTATGGGCTACTTATTATGAACCAGGTATAATGCATTATCTCATTGAAATAGGGATTATTATCTGCATTTTCCCTCGAGAAAAGGGAGACTCTGAGTGCCTACTAACTCACTTCTGTGCATTTGAAGACTCAGGCCCACCTTGAAATGGATGTTTCTGGAAATCCTTTGGCTGTCCTTTCTCCTAGTGCAAAAACTGACCTGTATGAAAGCCGAGACTAACTTGGGGAGCAGAACAGGTTAGGAGCAGCATGGGGAGCATGGACAGGGCCCCCCAACCCCATGGTGGATGAAGCAAAACCCGAATCAGGAAGGGTCAGTATGGAAGCATCCACATCTGTGAATACGATCAGAAGAGGCAACCCTGGAGGGCCGGTCCCAGGTGTGGCTGCTGAGGACATCACAGCAAGATGGTGGAAACCAGGGTCCTCCTGCAGAAGCTACATTTGGGTCTTCATGGACCAAATCTTGGTCTAGCTCCGAGACACATCTCTTCTGGTCTTCAAAGAGCTGAAATTGGGGCCAACGTTGACATTCGATGCTGCTTTCCTTGGTAAGCTAATTTTGCTTGTGGACATGGGGTGATTTACTATAAATCCAGAGTTCTATTAAAACATTCTTTTGTTTTAGCTTGGGAAACTATGCCCAGTCAATATTTGTTGGATTAACGAATGGATGAAGGAGTGGGTATGCCTGAACACATTTCCCTGAAGGCGAGTGGACCCTTCTAGAGGCCTAGGCCATTAGAGACAATGACAGTCTAATGAGAATGACACTCCTGGAGGTTCGGTCCGATTCAACACATGCCAACACAGGAACACCTGTGATGTGGGCACTGCTGTGCTGAGCTGCGCAGGGACTGGATGCAAAAGTAAGGGGAGGGAAGTAGGCAAGCCCGAACAGGACTGTGACTCCAAGAGACAAGGCAAGAATCAGGGAGGTTCAAAGAAGAGCAGGGTTACACACATTTGGCAGGGAGTCAAACTAAAGGAAGGGGCACTTGAATTTGCTGCGAAAGAAGTCGCGTTTTGGTAAATGGGGATATGGGAGCCGCATCCGAGCTGGGGTCGGGGGAAACAGGAGGCAGCAGAACAGACAGGGTTGAAAGACACAAGGTGACAAGTCCAGTTTGATTGGAACATGGTGCTGGTGGCAAATATTGGAAAATAAGATCTGAAAGACAAGTTGTTGGTGAGCTTAATAAAAAAGAGAGTTACTGTTGGGATGAATTTGAACTCATCTAATTGACATCTTGCCTGGGCTGGGAACACAGGCATACACAGGTCTACTGCAAACATAAATCAAACAGTGGTGGCTTCCCCCATGCCCTGGACCCCTCAAGGACGCTTATCTGAGGGCCTAAACACGTGAGTGGATTAGAATAGCCTTAGGAGGTATAAAAGGGTATGAGCTCATAACAGTTAAGGCCCCAAATGTAACCTTGGCAACAGTTAAAAAAATAAACTGAATATTACTCTGTGCCCAATTAAACACAGAGTAACAGTGTGGAAATGGAAATTTATCTGCAGCTGGAGGGCTTCATTACAGGTTAATGACAGAACTGTGTACGGTAGATCATATTTTCCAAAAATGGCTTCCATCCCACATGGTTTTCAGCGATGTAACCTTCCCGCCCCCTCCCCCAGGAGGAGGGACACCTTATTTCTCCACACCCTGGAATCTGGGTGAGCCCTGTGGTTGTTCTCATCAATAGGATACTGTGGAAATAATGCCATCACAGTTCTGAGTAAAGCCCTTCCCTGGTTTGGTGGCTTCAGCTTCCTACCCTCGGGGACACTCATTCCTGGAACGCTCCTCTGGAAACCCAGCCACTAGGCTGTTAGAAGCTCATGTCATGGAGGGAGGCTCACACAGGTCAACAGCCCCAGCCAGGTCATCATTGCTGTGGGCTGTTATACGCCATGACAGGACCTTTCACGGTGGCCAGCCCAGTCGAGTCTTCAGGTGACATCAGCCCCAGCTGCTGTGATATCAGGATGGGGACCTAGAGCAAGAAGCACTTGGCAGAGCCCGGTCAAACTCACAGAACCAAGAGAGATAATAATGGATTGTTCTTTTTTTTTTTTTAAAGATTTTATTTATTTCCTTGACACAGAGAGAGAGATCACAAGTAGGCAGAGAGGCAGGCAGAGAGAGGGAGAAGCAGACTCCCCATTGAGCAGAGAGCCCAATGTGGGGCTCGATCCCAGGACTCTGGGATCATGACCTGAGCCAAAGGCAGAGGCCTCAACCCACTGAGCCACCCAAGCGCCCCAATAATGGATTGTTCTTTAAGCTGTTGTATTTCAGAGTAGCTCGGCACTCAACAATGGGTACCCCAAACACTAAGATTAGGAAACATACTGTGGGCCAAGGACAGCAATAAATGGAGGCCAATGGTCATGAAGGGAACGGGGCAGTGGAATGTGAGTAGTTAGGGGACATCTGACCTCACAGAGGGCAAGACACCCCAGGATAAATGCCCATGGTGGGGCGGTGAGTGAGAGGACAGGAGACTGGTTTCTGACTCTCACCTCAAGCCTCAGCTTTGTCACCTAAGTGGAAATAAATCCTACAGGGTGTTAGGATTAAACAAAAAGGCGTAAATGAAGGTACTTTACACTCTATGAGCCTTCCCCAGAAGGTATCATTACAATTTCCTACATATGGTCGGATGCTAACAACTTGTTAGTATCTGAAGGTGGCCCATCCCACGCAGCCTGTCATGAATGGGTTTCTTCTTGGAATGGTCTGCTCATAGCAACTTCAAGGAGCAATTCCTAAATCATAGTCATACATGCCCCCCACCAGGGGTCTGTTGAGGTCTCCACATTCATTCAATCCGTCATTCCTTCCTTCCTTCACTAATTACTCGAGGGCCATGCGGTGTTGTAGGCACTGGGTATAGAGCAGCAAGCAAAACAAAACACCCCTTCCCTGGGAGGGGCCTGCTGTTTAGCATCAGTTTTAAAGTCCTGGGGGCAATATGGTGTGGGACTTATCCGTATGACAGAAACCAGTTCCGCTATCAGAGAACTGGGTTCACATCCTGTTTCCACCACTTACCAACTGTGAGACAGGTCACAATAATGTCATTTGATTAGGAGTATCGCTATCTTTTTTTTTTCTGTTGGAAAATAGTTTTCCTATAGCTCTTCTTGTTTTTGGATCAATAGTATGCTTTGTTTTCCTTTCAGCGTGGTCATTTCCTTCCTTCCTTCCCTCCTTGCTTGCTTTCTGTTTCTGTTGTGAAAAGGAGGATAGATAGTTCATGATATTCATTTACCTGCCAAAGTCATACACGGCTTTCAGGTTTGAGAAATATGGCTTAAGTTAGTCCCTCATAAGATTGTAAAGCCACTGATTGCATTAATGATTGTTTGGTCAATATTTGAATCTAAAATCACCTTTTCACTTATTTCCCTAAGGATGTAACCCCAAGAAGGTTAAGAGGGAAGCAAGAAACTCTATGAAAGCAGGGGAAGCTAGGATTGTAGGGTCCAGTCGACCCCATAACACTGTAGTGCCTGTGAGAGGTGTTCGCTGGGCCACAATATATATGGTATCCTCTGGAGTTACGGGACATGGAGGCCTTAATGGACCTATTCTATAAAGTCAAGGAAAGCAGTGCTGACCACACTTCTTCAAGAAGCAAAGGCAGTTTTAAAGAGAAAATAAAATTCAGGGCACCTCATTGGGTCAGTTGGAAGAGCATATGGCTCTTAATCTCAGGGTCGTGAGTTCAAGCCCCATGTCGGGTGTAGAGTTTGCTTGAAAAAAGAAAGAGAGAAAATAGAGTTCTTAAACTCTAAAGTCATTGAGCTGGCTATGTTAATGAGTAAATAATGAGAACCTTAAGTAAGAGACTTTCTATTATGTAAAAGAAATCCAAAGGCAGACAGTTTGGGTGTGTGACAACCACATCATCACCAGATCTGTAGGTTCCTTTTTTCTTTCTTCCACCACCCTCAGAGTGTGGGCTCCTTTCTCCATGTCTACCTTGAGATACGAAATGGCTGCTGGAACTCCAGCTGTCACGTTCCCATTCCAGGCAGGAAGAAGGAGGCATGGGAGGAAGAGCAAAAATGTGCCCTTCCTAGCTGAGTCAGCCCTCTTTAAGAACTTTTCCAGGGACTCTGTCCAACAAGTTCCATTTGTACCTCACTAGTCATTTTAGAGTGGAGTACTGTCCCTAGGGTGTCACATTCCATTGAGGACAATGTTGAGCCATCTCTGATGAGGCTGAATGTTTTGGGGAGCTGCAGTGAAAGCCCTGTGTGGGCTGAGACCTTGCCCTCAAAGTTCCTTAGTCAAAGTCAAACCCCATCGGATACAACAGAAAATATCTGAAGTACTTAATTATCATGACACTTCAAGTTTTGAAAGTAGGGAACCTTTCTCTGATTTCAAATAAGAATCAAATATTTAAACAGTCTTTGTCTGTTTTCCTTTCCTAATTTCCTCCTACCACTTCATCCCCACACCTGAATTCCTGGACTAAATTTTTGTAAAGATCGTTCAGGGAAGAACCTTAGCTTCCATAATTTTTGTTCTAAGTCGCTGTATTTCTTCACACGTACCATATCTGGAATTTCAGATGATGCTTTTGGAGGATTTCTGGTATGACTTTTGAATCACAAAGCCAGGAAAGTGAGTGTTTCCCCTGAAGGAGCACAGGACTTTGAAGTTCTGATCCAAATGAAGTCAATCACTTTATTTATTGAATTAGAACTGACACAAATGTATTCCTGAGTGGCCTGTAGGTAATTTGCAAAATTAGGCATAATTAAAAATAAAAATGTTAGGATTAAACCAAAACAGATAGATTTTAAAAGGCAATTACCTTTCTTTTCTCTGACTTGTAAAAAGGAAATTACATGATGCTCCTTTGGCATAATACTGTGTTGAAATGTAATGAATATTTGCCAAGCGCTTTGAGGTCCACTCGGAAAGGTTTTATAAGCTTCAAGTGCCACAATTATTAAGCACCATCATTTTAACACAACTTTTAGCATTTAAACCCTACCTCTGATGTCATGTGAGCTGTAGGCATCATCTTTAGATTCAAAGGACAAATAACTTCCTAATATAATAACATGTCCTGGCTCTTCCCTGACCTGCTAAGTAATTACGGCAGAAATGAATAGAATGTGCTTGGACGTATGCAGTAGCCAGCATGAATGGGCTTTGCTTTCTTCCTTTGCAATCCCTTCACAAGCACTTCTTTGAAGGTGCGGATGTGACAGCCTTCAGAAGCCCAAAGCCTGGCCAGCTCCTTAGGCAGGCGTTATTTAAGCCAACCTGGTGTTTGCATTGTCTTCTTAGCCTATCTTTAAAGGACCTGGACACAAAAAGAGCCTTTTAAGATATCATCTCTTGCTGACACTGCAGGAGGAGCAATAAATGGTGTTTATGGATGAACAGTATCCTACAGGAAACAGGTCCAAAGGGGTGGATTTTAGTCTCTTTTTTTCACCAGCTGGCTGCATTCTCTTGAAAAAGTCACTCTGATCTTACTTTTCTCGTCTATGAAATGCACTGGTCTCTTCCAGCTTCATTAATTTATGAATTTATGAAACACTGAACTATGTTAATTCTCTGGGAGATCCATCTGCCCCAGTGGGAGAATGGGTGAGCCTATCTTTCGCTCTCTGTGATGTGTCACGGCTTGTGTATTTCATGACTGTTCACTTCTGGTTTGTGATCAGGGCAAATTAATGATTAACACTTGAGTCAAGCTGAATCCTGGGGTATCTTCAGTTGAGTACTTAAAAAATAACTGTCATTTGGTCAACTGTTACAATTGATTACAATTTAGATTTTGAATCCAAAATCTAAATGGATTCAACCATGCATTACTGGTTTTTGATTCAACAGCACAGACCCAACACCCAGTCTGTGAGTACACTGTACTACTTTTTAAAAATGGGGGTGCAAATAGAATGAGGTCCTTCAGAGGTAACCTTTAAAAATGAACAGGTGTTTCAAATCCAAGAGATTAAAAATGCTCAAGTGGTTTTTGTCTTTGTTATTAGGGCTGAAGTTCCTGTGCTTTCGTTCATTAGTGGGGGTTACTCATAGCTTGTGAGTGATTTACAGAAAGAGATAACTGAACTGTTTATTTATTTCTTGATCTGTGGGAGGTTTCTGTAAACATATGGCTTCTTTAGATTCTCCAAGGCTACAGAAAAAACCCTGGACCTAACAGGAGATTATGGGCACACCTCCCCCTACTGGGCACAATTTGCAACTGCTTACTTGTCTGGTCTGTGGGCAGAGGTGTGCGGATGGTGGAGGGCTCCCTTGTCAACAATAACCTTGGGATTCTAACTCTTGTTCAGGAGGCAGGGGAGAATAAAGATAGAAGTGTGTGTGTGTTGAGGGGGGTGCATGTGCGCTTTCTACCAAACAGGAAAAACAGCGTAGATAAAGGCACGGAAGTCAACAAATAGACTAGTTTAGCTGGGGAAGAGGAGTTGCGTAGGGAAAAGCATGAGAATGCAGCTGGACAGCCAGGTTGGAGCTAGCCTGGGAAGATTTTGAATAAACAGCTATACAATGGGAAACCACGGAGGCTCACTTTGAAGGGAGGAATTCACTTATTTATCTGCTCAGTGGCGGGTTGCCGAGCGTGTCCCACAAGCCAGCTGTTGTCTAAATTCTGCACACCAGCAAAGATAACTCTCGGTCGGTTCCTGACCTCAAGCAGCCTAGAGTTTAGGAGTTGAAATTAGGTACCTAAGCAACCATAATACAACCCAGAAAGTGATGTATCATCTCAAGTAAAACTAGGAAGCAAAAGGATTACTTTCAGCCGTGGACTAGGGCAAAGTTTGATAGAAGCTTGTTATGGTGAAGGGAAAGCTGACCTTGGCAATAAGAACGTACTAGAGGCTGGAGTGAGAGACCGATTTTTAAAAAAATATTTTATTTATTGATTTTTTTAGGTAATCTCTACACCCAACATGGGGCTGGAACTTACAACCCTGAGATCAAGAGTCTCAGGCCCCACGGACTGAGTCAGCCAACCCCCTCCCCCCTCCCATTTTTATATATTATATCTTCTATCGAATATATACACTTCCACAATGCAACAGTTTAGATTATATGTATGAAATGAATGTGGATAAAGATATTGGGATATATTCATACAATGGAATATTATTAAGCTATAAAAAACCCCAAATCTGATTCGTGCGACAATATGGATGAATCTTCCAGACATTATTCTGGACAAAGAAACTGGGCACAAAAGGACAACTACATGATTCTGTTTATATGATAGAATTCTAGGATAGTCAGAACAAAGTACATTCATAATACAGATCGGTGGTTGACTGAAGTGTGATGGTAGAGTGTTGACTGAGTACAAACAAGCAGGAGGAAACCTTCTGGAGAGATCTTCTCTTTCTTAAATGAGGCACTGGTTACACAGATGAATTCAGAATTCAGCCATTTCCACTTAAATATGTAAATACTTCCCCTTAAAATATGGACTTTTATTGTATGTAAATTATACTACAACAAAGTCTACTTAGAAATTAGGAAATGGTAGGGCACCTGGCTGGCTCAGTCAGAGGGAAAAACAACTTTTTTTTAAAAGATTTTATTTATTTATTTGACAGAGAGATCACAAGTAGGCAGAGAGGCAGGCAGAGAGAAAGGGCGAAGCAGGCTCCCTGCTGAGCAGAGAGCCCGATGTGGGACTCCATCCCAGAACCCTGAGATCATGACCTGAGCCAAAGGCAGAGGCTTAACCTACTGAACCACCCAGGCATCCCGGGGAATGCAACTCTTGATCTCAGGGTTGTGAGTTCAAGCCCCATGTTGTGTGTAGAGATTACTAAAATAAATAAATAAACGTTAAAAAATTAGGAAATGGTGAAACATAAGAACTTACTATGGTGAGCGAGTTATTTAATTTGTAATTGGTCATTTCTAAACTGTTAATTAGAAATTAAAATGTAATTTACTTTAATAAAGTAAATAAACTCACTTTAGTAAAGAATTGTGTCTTTATTCAAAACAAAGCAAAAAGAGACTAGTGGAGTGAGTCATTCTCACACATTTCCTGAAGGGGTAAGTAGGTAGACAGAAGTAATGGGAATATTCAGAGAAATAATAATTAGAGAAATTTCCAGAACTGGTGAAAGACATGAATCTAAAGAAAGCATAGCATACACCAAGTATGATTGATTAAAAATGCTTATCTTTGTTAATAGATTAATCCACCACAGAAGAAGAAGGAATACTAGGGATTTTAGTGGAAATAAAAATAAAAACTGACAAAAGTGGAGGGATGGAGACAGCAGAGTGATAATAAGAAGATAGGTAAAGACTGATCAATCATTTCTCCAATCAAACTATTCAAATGCTTCCTACACCTGCCCAAGTTTTCATTATCCTTGGCACTTTTATTTGAAAACCAAAGTCAGATTTTCTCTGGTTTCTTAAAAAAAAAAAAAGTCCCTTTTCAAATGAAGCTCAAAAGGAGTATGAAATTGTAAGAGAGTTACTTACCATGGGTCTGAAGAGCAGTTTGATTTTGCTATTTCAGTGGAAGTTGAACTAAAATTCCTTGATAGTCAAAATTTCCCATAAAATCTTACTTATAGAAATGATTATAGCAGAATTTTTTTTCCTTCAGTATTCAGGCAAGCTCCCTATAAACTAGGAAAAATGTTATAAAAATGAAATGGAGATAAAAGACCACAAGTAGATTTGAGCTGCTTAAAAATAGAATGGGGAGACTTGCCATGAGTCAGTGGTAATGGAAATCATCTACTCTGGACATCTGATGTTATTATTCTATAATCATTTACATAACTATCTACTTAAGCCATGCATTTGTACATGGTCCTCCCATGCATTCAGATTTAAGGAATAATTTTGTTTTCTAGAAATAGATAAGAAGGGTGAGGAGACATGAAAAAAGGGAACACTAAATTCAGGCACATATTATCTTCCTTCATCCTGCCTGGGTCCATCCATATCCTTGTCCTCATTCATCCTGCCATTGGAGACAGCTCAGAGACCACAGGTTTGGTTATTAAGCAAATTCCTTACTGATGACTCTTAGAAAGGGTTTTGGTTTATGTCTAATCTGGGAGAAATGTGGTAATTTCCACTTATCTGTTTGTGCCTATATTGTGCCTATCAAGGTCATTCAGTGCTCTACAAGGGAGCCACTTGCCCCCTTTTCTCTCAAACAATTAAGCTTCAGAGCACTACCTGCCTTTGAGCAGATCGATCTTTCCACAAAAGTGGTTGGAGATCATTTCCTTTCCCTGAAAATTGGATCATGTTCCCCGACATGTGATGTGTACCAAATGGAGACTTTCCGGACCCTGTGTGAACAAGCTCACAGAGACCCTATCCCATCAGAGACCTTGAGTCAGTTTTCTTTACTTCCTGTTCAAGCATTCCAGTTTCATTACTCATCAGTCAGTTGGTCATTGTGAGAAATTTGCATAATTATATTATCCCCCTGGAGGCCAGGAAGAAGTGAATAAAGAGTAGGTTCTCCTCTTAAGAATAAACCCTTACAGAGCTGTACTTTCCTTACTGCTGTGGAAAGATCCTTGCTGGGGCGCATGGGTGGCTCAGTGGGTTAAGCCTCTGCCTTCAGCTCAGGTCATGATCTCAGGGTCCTGGGATCGAACGGGCTCTCTGCTTGGCGGGGAGCCTGCTTCCTCCTCTCTCTCTGCCTGCCTCTCTGCCTACTTGTGATCTCTGTCTGTCAAATAAATAAATAAAATCTTAAAAAAAAACAAAAAAGAAAGAAAGATCCTTGCCTGTACTGGTACCTTGGACCCAATTTTTAGAAAGCATTTTTTGTTTTACTTTTTTTTTAGTGTTTGGGTTGTTTAGTGCCCATTTGCATTAGTGAATGTGACCAATTGTCTTTTTTTTATTCATTAAGTGACTGTTTTTTAGTGTAATATTTTAATTCCTTTAGTGGTATTTTTCACTATATTTAAAATTTTGAGGTTTTTTTGGATGGTTTCTCCAGAGTTTGCTCTATACATATTAATTTAGAATTGATTTCAGATTTCAGACTGATTTCAGAATTTTGAGGTTTTGGGTGGTTTCTCCAGAGTTTGCTTTACACATATTAATTTTAGAATTGAAATCAGATTTCAGATTTCGGATTTATACTAAATACATTCCAGTTAGATATAGAAATATTACTCTTAAAGAGCTCTATTCTAAATTACTTCTTTTTGGGACTATTATTGATATATGTATATAATATTTATATTATATGTCATTTATTATTTATGTATACAATGTATTTATATATAAATATATTTATTATATGTTATATATTGTATTAATATGTATATATAAATAATACATATATATTTATGTCAATATATTATTAATATTTATAATATTTGTTATATAATATAAATGTATAATGTGTTCTATATAATTTTGTCTTTTAAAGAAACAAAGAAAAGGAAAGCAGCATATTTATTGTTTGTTAAATTTACCTTCTTATTTGTCATTTCTATTTCTCTTTGTTTATTCCCAGGGGTTCATATTACTGTCAAGTGTACTTTCCTTACTTCAATATAACTTTGCTCTCACCTACCTCCTTTTTTTTTAACTTAATTTTTAAAATTTTTTTTTATTTTTTTATAAACATATAATGTAACCCCACCACCCTCTCCAGACACCCCTCCCCCCCGCCCCCCTCAGTTTGTTTTATGACATTGAGAGTCTCTTTTGGTTTGTTTCCCTCCCGATCCCATCTTGTTTCATTTATTATTTTCCTATCCCCTTAACCCCCACCCCTGTTGCATCTCCACTTCCTCATATCAGGGAGATCATATGATAGTTGTCTGTCTCTGATTAACTTATTTCGAAAGCTAAGCATAATACCTTCTAGTTCCATCCATGTCGTCGCAAATGGCAAGATTTCATTTCTTTTGATGGCTATATACTATTCTATCGTATATATATACCACATCTTCTTTATCCATTCATCTGTTGATGGACACCTGGGTTCTTTCCATAACTTGGCTATTGTGGACATTGCTGCTATAAACATTCGGGTACACGTGCCCCTTTGGATCACTACGTTTGTATCTTTAGGGTAAATACCCAGTCATGCAATCGCTGGGTCATAAGGTAGCTCTATTTTCAATTTTTTGAGGAACCTCCATGCTGTTTTCCAGAGTGGTTGCACCAGCTTGCATTCCCACCAACAGTGTAGGAGGGTTCCCCTTTCTCCACATCCTCGCCAGCATCTGTCATTTCCTGACTTGTTCATTTTAGCCATTCTGACTGGTGTGAGGTGGTATCTCATTGGGGTTTTGATTTGTATTTCCCTGATGCCCAGTGATGTGGAGCACTTTTTCATGTGTCTGTTGGCCATCTGGATGTCTTCTTTGCAGAAATGTCTGTTCATGCCCTCTGCCCATTTCTTGATTGGATTATTTGTTCTTTGGGTGTTGAGTTTGCTAAACTCTTTGTAGATTTTGGATACTAGCCCTTTATCTGATATGTCATTTGCAAATATCTTCTCCCATTCTGTCAGCTGTTTTTGTTAACTGTTTTGGTTTTGTTAACTGTTTCCTTTGCTGTGCAAAAGCTTTTGATCTTGATGAAGTCCCAGTAGTTCATTTTTTCCCTTGCTTCCCTTGCCTTTGGCGTTGTTCCTAGGAAGAAGTTGCTGCGGCTGAGGTTGAAGAGGTTGCTGCCTGTGTTCTCCTCAAGGAGAGGAGGTCCTTCATCCATTTTGAGTCTATTTTCGTGTGTGGTGTAAGGAAAGGTCCAATTTCATTTTTCTGCATGTGGCTGTCCAATTTTCCCAACACCATTTGTTGAAAAGGCTGTCTTTTTTCCATTGGACATTCTTTCCTGCTTTGTCGAAGATTAGTTGACCGTAGAGTTGAGGGTCTATTTCTGGGCTTTCTATTCTGTTCCACTGATCTATGTGTCTGTTTTTGTGCCAGTATCATACTGTCTTGATGATGACAGCTTTGTAATAGAGCTTGAAGTCTGGAATTGTGATGCCACCAACTTTGGCTCTATTTTCAATATTCCTTTGGCTATTCGAGGTCTTTTCTGGTTCCAAACAAATTTTAGGATTATTTGTTCCATTTCTTTGAAAAAATTGGATGGGATTTTTTTTTTTTTTGACATGGATGGGATTTTGATAGGCATTACATTAAATGTGTAGATAGCTTTAGGTAGCATAGACATTTTCACAATATTTGTTCTTCCAATCCGTGAGCATGGAACATTTTTCCATTTCTTTGTGTCTTCCTCAATTTCTTTCATGAGTACTTTATAGTTTTATGAGTATAGATTCTTTGCCTTTTTGGTTAGGTTTATTCCTAGGTATCTTATGGTTTTGGGTGTAATTGTAAATGGATTGACTCCTTAATTTCTCTTTCTTTTGTCTTGTTGTTGGTGTAAAGAAATGGAACTGATTTCTGTGCATTGATTTTATATCCTGACACTTTACTGAATTCCTGTACAAGCTCTAGCAGTTTTGGAGTGGAGCCTTTTGGGTTTTCCACATATAGTATCATATCATCTGCAAAGAGTGGTAGTTTGACTTCCTCTTTGCCAATTTGGATGCCTTTAATTTCGTTTTGTTGTCTGACTGCTGAGGCTAAGACTTCTAGTACTATGTTGAATAGCAGTGGTGATAACGGACATCCCTGCTGTGTTCCTGACCTTAGTGGAAAATCTCTCAGCTTTTCTCCATTGAGAATGATATTTGCAGTGAGTTTTTCATAGATGGCTTTGATAATATTGAGGTATGTGCCCTCTATCCCTACACTTTGAAGAGTTTTGATCAGGAAGGGATGCTGTACTTTGTCAAATGCTTTTTCAGCATCTATTGAGAGTATCATCTGGTTCTTGTTTTTTCTTTTGTTAATGTATTGTATCACATTGATTGATTTGCGGATGTTGAACCAACCTTGCTGCCCTGGAATAAATCCCACTTGGTCGTGGTGAATAATCCTCTTAATGTACTGTTGGATCCTATTGGCCAGTATTTTGGTGAGAATTTTTGCATCTGTGTTCATCAAGGATGAACACAGGATATTGGTCTATAATTCTCTTTTTTGATGGGATCTTGTTTTGGGATCAAGATGATGCCAGTCTCATAAAATGAGTTTGGAAGTTTTCCTTCCGTTTCTATTTTTTGGAACAGTTTCAGGAGAATAGGAATTAATTCTTCTTTAAATGTTCGGTAGAATTCCCCCGGGAAGCCATCTGGCCCTGGGCTTTTGTTTGGAGATTTTTGATGACTGTTTCAAACTCCTTACTGGTTATGTGTCTATTCAGGTTTTCTATTTCTTCCTGGTTCAGTTTTGGCTGTTTATGTCTCTAGGAAAGCATCCATTTCTTCCAGATTGTCAAATTTGTTGGCATAGAGTTGCTCATAATATGTTCTTATAATTGTTTGTATTTCTTTGGTGTTGGTTGTGATCTCTCCTCTTTCATTCATGATTTTATTTATTTGGGTCCTTTCTCTTTTCTTTTTGATAAGTCTGGCCAGGGGATTATCAATCTTATTAATTCTTTCAAAGAACCAGCTCCTAGTTTCGTTGATTTGTTCTATTGGTTTTTTGTTTCTATTTCATTGATTTCTGCTTTGATCTTTATTATTTCTCTTCTCCTGCTGGGTTTAGGCTTTCTTTGTTGTTTTTCTCGAGCTCCTTTAGGTGTAGGGTTAGGTTGTGTATTTGAGACCTTTCCTGTTTCTTGAGATAGGCTTGTATCGCTATATACTTTCCTCTCAGGACTGCCTTTGCTGTGTCTCACAGATTTTGGACTGTTGTGTTTTCATTATCATTTGTTTCCATGATTTTTTCACTTCTTCATTAATTTCCTGGTTGACCCATTCATTCTTTAGAAGGATCCTATTGAGTCTCCATGTATTTGAGTTCTTTCCAAATTTCCTCTTGTGATTGAGTTCTAGCTTCAGAGCATTGTGGTCTGAAAATATGCAGGGAATGATCCTAATCTTTTGATGCCGGTTGAGACCTGATTTATGACCCAGGAAGTGATCTATTCTGGAGAATGTTCCATGGGCACTAGAGAAGAATGTGTATTCTGTTGCTTTGGGGTGGAATGTTCTGAATATATCTGTGATGTCCATATGATCCAGTGTGTCATTTAAGACCTTTATGTCCTTGGTGATCTTTTGCTTGGATGATCTATCCATTTCAGTGAGGGGAGTGTTAAAGTCCCCTACTATTATTGTATTATTGTCAATGTGTTTCTTTGATTTTGTTATTAACTGGTTTATATAGTTGGCTGCTCCCATGTTAGGGGCATGGATATTTAAAATTGTTAGATCTTCTTGTTGGACAGACCCTTTGAGTATGATATAGTGTCCTTCCTCATCTCTTATTATAGTCTTTGGCTTAAAATCTAATTGATCTGATATAAGGATTGCCACCCCAGCTTTCTTCTGATGTCCATTAGCGTGGTAAATTATTTTCCACTCCCTCACTTTCAATCTGGAGGTGTCTTCGGGTCTAAAATGAGTTTCTTGTAGGCAGCATATTGATAGGTTTTGTTTTTTTATCCATTCTGAAACCCTGTGTCTTTTGATTGGGGCATTTAGCCCATTTACATTTAGGGTAACTATTGAGAAATGTGAATTTAGTGCCATTGTATTGCCTGTAAGGTGATTGTTACTGTATATTGTCTCTGTTCCTTTCTGATCTATTACTTTTAGGGTCTCTCTTTGCTTAGAGAACCCCTTTTAATATTTTCTATAGAGCTGGTTTGGTGTTTATAAATTCTTTCAGTTTTTGTTTGTCCTGGAAGCTTTTTATTTCTCCTTCTATTTTCAGTGATAACCTAGCTGGATATAGTATTCTTGGCTGCATGTTTTTCTCGTTTAGTGCTCTGAATATATTATGCCAGTTCTTTCTGGCCTGCCAGGTCTCTGTGGATAAGTCTGCTGCCAATCTAATATTTTTACCATTGTATGTTACAGACTTCTTGTCCCAGGCTGCTTTCAGGATTTTCTCTTTGTCACTAAGACTTGTAAATTTTACTATTAGATGATGGGGTGTTTGCCTATTCTTATTGATTTTGAGGGGGGGATTCTCTGCACCTCCTGGATTTTGATGCATATTAGGGAAATTCTCTACAATAATTCTCTCCAATATACCTTCTGCTCCCCTCTCTCTTTCTTCTTCTTCTGGGATCCCAATTATTCTAATGTTGTTTTGTCTTATGGTATCACTTATCTCTCGAATTCTCCCCTCGTGGTCCAGTAGTTGTTTGTCTCTCTTTTGCTCAGCTTCTTTATTCTCTGTCATTTGGTCTTCTATATCACTAATTTTTTCTTCTGCCTCATTTACCCTAGCAGTAAGAGCCTCCATTTTTTATTGTACCTCATTAATAGCTCTTTTGATTTCAACTTGGTTAGATTTTAGTTCTTTTATTTCTCCAGAAAGGGCTTTTATTTCTCCATACAGGGTTTCTCTAATATCTTCCA
The DNA here is from genome assembly GCA_003697995.1 of Taxidea taxus jeffersonii. Lineage (NCBI taxonomy): Eukaryota > Metazoa > Chordata > Mammalia > Carnivora > Mustelidae > Taxidea > Taxidea taxus. The sequence continues at coordinate 23,343 of RCUC01078253.1, forward strand.
TGCCTTTTTCATGCCCCGCTAGAACCTTGAGAATCATCATCCTGAACTCTAAATCTGACATATTACCAATCTCTGTATAGATTAGGTCCCTAGCCTTTGGTACTGCTTCCTGTTCTTTTTTTTGGTGAGTTTTTCCACCTTGTCATTTTGCCCAGATAAGAATATATGAAGGAGCAAATGAAATACTAAAAGGGTGGCAAAGACCCCTGGAAAATGTGCTTTAACCAAATCAGAAGAGACCCCAAATCGTGGGGGGGAGGGAGAAAGGGGATAAAAAGAAGTTCAGAAAAGAGAAAAAAAAATTTTAAAAATAACACAAATAAAGAAAAAATATAAAAAAAGAAAAAAATATATATATATTAGACTGGTGACTAGAACAAGGTCACCCACTTAATTTTGGGAGTATTTTGGTCTCTTAGAAGAAACTACCTCCCAAAATTTTAAAGAATGAAAAACATATATAAGGGTAAACACAATGAAGGGATGGAATATGACTGTAAAGATGAAAAAAAATTTTTTTTTAATTTGTAACAAAGGAGTTGATAAGGTAAGTTGGTTGGGAGAATTTAAAAAAAGAAAGTGGAGAGAACTTGCTTGGGTTGGAGAGTAGATCAAGCTCAGTGCTAGTGTTAGGGTGCATTTTGATCTATTAGAAGAAGTTGTGCCCCAAATTTTTTGGAAGAAAAAACCCTATGTGTATACAAAGAATAAAGTTAGATACAATAAAGGATAAAATATGACTATAATAATGAAGGTTCAAAAAAGATTTTTATAAGAAAGGTATTAGGATAAACTAGTTAAAAAATGTTAAAAGAGGAAAGGGTAAAAGTTAACAAAAATTAGCAGAAGTGAAAAAAAATTTTAAAAATTAATTAACTTTGCAAGACTAAAGATTCAAAGGGAGAAAGCCATGAATTCCATGCTTTGCTTTCTCCTCCTCTGGAATTCCGCTGCTCTCCTTGGTAAGTGAACTTGGTCTTGGCTGGATTTCTTGTTGATCTTCTGGGGGAGGGGCCTATTGTAGTGATTTTCAAGTGTCTCTGCCCCAGGCGGAATTTCGCCGCCCTTACCAGGGGCCGGGCTAAGTAATCCGCTTGGCTTCGCTTTCGGGGGCTTTTGTTCCCTGAACGCTTTCTGTAGAGTTCCGGAGGACGGGAATGACAATGGCGGCCTCCCAATCTCCGGTTCAGAGGAGCCGAGAGCTAGGGGCCCCAGTCTTCAGTGCACCTTCAGAGAAAAGCGCTTAATCATTCCTGTCTCCCCAGCCTCCAGCTGCACTTGGAGAAAATCGTGCATCATCAGTCCCGTCTCCCGGGCCTCTGGCTGTGCTCTGAGCTCACCCAGCCTGTGACCAAGCGTCTCTGTCTCTGGCACAGAGCCCCACCTGGAGTCTCCGAGCCCCGCAGATCCCTGGGCTCTCCCAGGTCAGAGTCTCCCCGGATCTTGTGGGACCCCACGCACAGAGCACCAGCCTGTGTCACGGATTACGGTTCAAGGTAACCCCGAGTTGAGAGCTCATTCCTTGGCTCTGTCTCCGCAGCTGGCTTCCCTGCTCTAATACCTGCGAGCTCTGCGACACTCAGACACCCCCGATCCTTCTGTGACCCTGCAAGACCTGAGTCCACGTTGTCCCCGCGAGGTCTTCACCCCTGGTTAGCATCTGGAGTGATGTCCCTCCGTGGAGCAGACTTTTAAAAGTCCTGATTTTGTGCTCCGTTGTTCCGCCGCTTGCCAGGAGCCGGCCCCTCCCCCCGGGGTCTATCTTCCTGTCGCGTTGGATTCACTTCTCTGCTGGTCCTACCTTTCAGAAAGTGGTTGATTTTCTGTTTCTAGGATTGTTGCTCTTCTTCTCTTCGAGTTGGATTCATAGGTGTTCGGAATGGTTTGATAGGCTATCTAGCTGATCTCCTGCTGCCTGATGTCGTCTCAGCTGCTACTTCTCCGCCATCTTGACTCCTCCCCCTCACCTACCTCCTTTGTGTTATTATTGTCACAAATATTACATTCCTTTATGTTGTCACCCAATACACATTATTTTATATAATTGCTTTTTAAATGAGTTAAGAAAGGAGACGAAATATGCCTTTATACCATTTTTTATGACCTTTACCTGTAGTGCGTATGTGTGCACGCCTGTGTGTGTGTGTGTGTGTGCGTCTTTTTGAGTACCATCATAGTCACTTGCTTTCAGCCTGAAGACTTCCTTTAGTATTTCTTGTAAGGTGGGTCTGCTAGCACCAGCTTCTTTCAGTTTTTGTTTATCTAAGAGTATCTTTGTTTTCATTTGTAAGGTAGTTTTTCTGGATATCACATATTTGGTTGACACATTTTTTGTATAGCAGTTTGAATACATCACCTTCTAGATTCCCTTGTTTCTAACAAGAAGTCTGTTGCTGATCATATTGGAGTTCTTGTACATGACAATTGTTTTTCAATCACTGCTTTCAAGATTTTTCTTTTTACCTTGAACATTTTCTCTTTCAAAAAAAGTTTTCTAACATCTTTTTTTTTAAAAGATTTTTTTAAAGACTTTATTTATTTATTTGACAGACAGAGATCACAAGTAGAGAGGCAGGCAGAGAGAAAGGAGGAAGCAGGCCCCATGCAGAGCAAAGAGCCCGATGCGGGGCTTGATCCCAGGATTCTGGGATCATGACCTGAGCCGAAGGCAGAGGCTTTAACCCGCTGAGTCACCCAGGTGCCCCATTTTCTAACATCTTTAGTGTGGTGTATGTAGGTATGGATCTCTTTCTGTGTATCCTACTTAAAGTTGAACTTCTTGAATGTATAGGTTAATTTTATTTTAAAGCAGATATGGGAAGTTTTCAGTCTTTATTTCTTCAGATTTTTTCTGCTGCTTTCTCTCTCCTCTCCCCTTCTGGTTCTCTGGTTATGTGAGTTGGTATACCACATTTTTATGAGGTTCTGCCCATTTTTCATCATTCCTTTTCTCTCTCTTCTTCAGATTGTATAATCTCTATTGATTTATCATCAAAATCAAAGATTTTTTTTCTTGTGCCAGTTCAAAACCAGTGTAATAAATTTTTCATTTAAGTTACTGTATTTTTTAAGTCCAGAATCAGGATTTGTTTCTTTTTAAAAATAATTTCTTCTTATTTACTCTGTTTGATCAGACATTGTCATCATACCTTCCTTTGCTTCTTTTATTTATTTATTTATTTATTTATTTGACAGAGAGAGAGATCACAAGTAGGCAAAGAGGCAGGCAGAGAGAGGGGTGGAAGCAGCTCCCTGATGAGCAATGAGCCCTATGCAGGCCCAGGACCCTGGGATCACGACCTGAGCCGAAGGCAGAGGCTTAACCCACTGAGCCACCCAGGCGCCCCTTTGCTTCTTATTTCCTAAGATTTTTTTTTAAGTAATCTCTACACCCAATGTGGGGCTTGAACTTAGAACCCTGAGATCAAGAGTTGTGTGCTCCACTGACTGAGCCAGCCAACACCCCCACCCCAACCCTGATCCCTGGCTTTACTTCTTTAAGCAGTTTTCTTTAGCTCTTCCAGGATATTTGTAATGACTGTTTCAGGGTCTTTGTCTGTTACATGTAAGTAACATCAGGATCCAGGCAGTTTCCATTGTCTGCTGTTTTTTCTTCAGTACATGTCACACTTTTTGTTTCTTTGCATGTCTCAAATTTCTTGTTCATACCTGGAAATTTTAGTTAATGTCTTGCAGCCACTCTTGTTATTGATTTCCCCCATCCCTTGGGGCATGATGTTGTTTGCTTATTTATTTGCTCAGTGTCTTGACTGGACTTTTTTTTAGTGAAGTCTACTTTCTGTGCAGTATGAAGCTTCTGATGTCAAAGGGTATAGCCTTGAACATGTACTCAGTCACCCTAGCATGGTAGTAGTTTTAGCAGAACTCTTTTTGCCTTTCATTTTACCTAATATCAGTCAAGCTGTCTGCCCCTGTTGGTATCACACCCAACTGTTAGATTCCACTAATAACCAGACCGAGTGCTCTCTTGTTTTTGACAATGTCTTAGATGCATAAATTGCCTTATGGCCTGAAAATTCAGTCCTCTTTCCAGGGGAAGTTTTGAGGCCAATCTTGGAAGTTTGATGTAACCCCAAGTGCTTTATTAACTGTATCTTTCCATGGTTTTCCTGGGAAAACTAGATGAGCCCATGGTTTAGCTTTACCTCTCATAATCAGCCTCCTCTTAATTGCATACCACCAAAAATCTCTTTTTTTTTTTTGAGAATGCTTTTAGGCTTTTACTTCCCTACATTCTGTTTCAAATAAAGTCAGTTCTTCTGGGGAGAACTTCAGAGCTCTGTTTTATAGCCTGTGTCTGTCCCTTGGCAAATTCTGAGCTGTGGCTCCAGAGCTGAAGGCAGGGACAGTGCCATACTTGTCTCTGAGTGACACCTGTTTTTTGAGCAGAGGGTTGGGTGGGGGCAGGAGCCTCTGATCTTCTCAGTTTACCTTTCTTGGTGTGGAGCCTCTGACCCATGAGTGAACTGGGATGAATGCAATCAGAGTGCCTGTATTCTCAGTCTACCACACTTGAGGTAGAGCATTTGCCCTATGAGTGGGGTCTTGTGGGAGGAAGAAAGCCCTTGAACTCTCAGCCATACTTGCCTGGAATTCAGCCTCTGTAATACAGACCTCGGGCTGAGAAATGCTTGTGATCAGCCCTTCCCAGAGAGATGCCATAGCCTTGACTGGGAGCTGGAGGGAGAAATCTCATTTTCTTGGCCACATTCCCTTGGGATAGAATTCCATCATGCTAAACTGGTTGGGGTGTGAGTGGGGGAGCAGATTATAGCTTAAGTCCCCTAGATTTTTACTATTCTTACCAAGGTTTAGTATATTTTTCTGATACATGTTTCCTAATTTCCTTAGTACACTCCCTTATGACAATTTCTTGAGAAATTTAAATGGTTTTAAACCATTTAAACTTTAAATGGTTGTTTTGTTTTTCAAAACATTTTTTCACCACTTATGGTTGTTGCACTGACGAGTGGGTACATGGAGCTCACATTGCTGTTCTGCAAGTGGATTGCCCAATTGTCTTTTTAGCATAAAATTGAATTAAAAAAACAAGTTACATCTGCCTCTGTGCCATTAGTTCTATCACAGAATAAGATTTGAGATTGTCTCAATATTTCATAGCTAAATTTTGCATTGATTTAGGTGAAATTATATTGTCTAGGGCAATTATATATGTGTGTGTGTGTATGTGTGTGTGTGTGTATATATACATATATATATACATATATATATACATATACATAAATATATACATATATATATATAAAGAATTAGATCACAATTATGAGACAAGTGTAAATACCATCCTTACAGATTTGTAAATTTGTGGCATTAGCAATTGTAGATATTTTCACACATTTCCTGACTTCTATTGAAATAAGCCATTTAAAGAAGAGAGATGATATATTTTTTTCAGAATTATTAAGATATCTGCTTTTCTATCAGGATTTATTTCTTGTTCACTTCTAAAATAATTCACAAAATTTTCTTAAATGGTGAATACTAAGATATTGTTGAAATTTTCATAAAGAATTAGATGAAACCAATTAAGATCTGGCTCCTAGTTGTTAGTTTGAGCCTGAGCTAACAAAGTTATAAAATATTAACATATCTGAAGCAGAGCTGCTTGATTTCATCTTCTGTAGGAAAATGAGTCTGTGGTCATAGACGTTTTCGTGTGAGAATTAAGAAACATAAAATGTAGAATTTTATGAATACCCTAGTCTAGGCCCTAGAGGATGCCTGTTAGAATTTTTGACAGGTTATCCTTAGGAGCACCTTTGCTTCCTAACAAAGGCCAGCTGACACTCTGATCTGTTTCATGTGTAGAGGTCATTTCTTCTATTAAGCAAGATGCTCCTTTCTTTGGCTTTCACTGACCAGTGGTAGGCCTGTCTTCAGAAAAAAATCAGGGGCACCTGGGTGGCTCAGTGGGTTAAGCCGCTGCCTTCGGCTCAGGTCATGATCTCGGGGTCCTGGGATCGAGCCCCACATCGGGCTCTCTGCTCGGCGGGGAGCCTGCTTCCCCCTCTCTCTCTGCCTGCGTCTCTGCCTACTTGTGATCTCTGTCTGTCAAATAAATAAATAAAAAAAATTTAAAAAAATCAGATTAGTTTCATCTTATCATCTCAACAGGAGCACTCATGTAGAACTGAAAAATGTAATTTTACAAAAATCCACAAATAAGCCCGCTTAAGAGAAAATATATCGATTAGAAGGCTCGCAGTCACATTGAACAGCTATCTGAGACAATGTGGTGTAAATAATGGGGCTTAGGAAGAAATTTTATGAGAACTCTGGAGATAGGTGGTTCCAGAGACGTTTAACAGAGATGGTCATCTTCCTCGTGATTGTGCACCCACATGGCTCGCTTCCTAACGAAAAATCCAGAAGCAGGGAAGGGAGGGATCTTTGTTTTTTATCCAGGCCTTTTTATTCCATTTTGACTCTCGGCAGAACATTGCCATTTCACGTCAACAGCCAGGGCTGGTCACTTGGCACTCTGGAATGATTCGCCGTCACTTGATCAGTGACAATGAATGGACTCGGAGCCCATGATTGACTAGGAGTTCTGTCAGTCACTGCTCCTCTCCTGGGCTCCGGCCCGTTGTTGCCTCTGACTTGGCCCAAGCTGAGATTCAACTCCCAGAAACAAGAATGGTTGTTGGGTAGTCAACTCGGAGTGTCTCCCAGAGTATCTGAATCTAAACTTGAAAATTAAACCCTATGATAGAATGCTTTTTTAAAAATATATATATTATTTATTGATTTGACAGAGATCACAAGTAGGCAGAGAGGCAGGCAGAGAGAGAGGAGGAAGCGGGCTCCCTGCGGAGCAGAGAGCCCGATGCGGGACTCGACCCCAGGACCCTGGGATCATGACCTGAGCCGAAGGCAGAGGCTTCAACCCACTGAGCCACCCAGGCGCCCCTGGAATGCTTTTTTAAAAAAAAAAAATCCTATGACAAAATACATTTTTATAAGATTTGAGATATATTTCACACACCATAAATTCACCCATGTAAAGTATACAGTAGTTTTTTTTAGTATATTCACAGGTATGTACACCCATCTCAACTTAATTTTGGAACATTTTCATCACCTGAAAAAGAAACCCCATACATATGAGCGGTAATTCTTTACTCTTTCCCTCCTGCTTTAGCCCTGGACACCCACTATCTCTTTTCTATCTCTATGGATTTGTCAGTTTTGGATATTTCACATAAATGGAATCATATAATTTGTGGTCATTGGTGATGGCCTTCTTTCACTTAGTATAATGTTTTCAAGGTCCATTGATATTGTAACATGTATCAGTACTTGATTCTTTTTTTATTGACAAATAATATTGCATTTTATTTTTTATTTTTACTTTTATTTATTTTTTAAAGATTTTATTTATTTACTCATGAAAGACAGAGAGAGAGGGGAGGGAGAGAAGCAGGCTCCCCAATGAGCAGGGAACCTGATGTGGGACTTGATCCTAGGACTCTAGGATCATGACCTGAGCCAAAGGCAGACGCTTAATGACTGAGCCACTCAGCCCCCCAATAATATTCCATTTTAAACAAACTTACATTTTTTTAGTAGTCTCTACCCAACATGGGACTCAAACTCACAACCCTAAGATCAAGAGTTCCATGGTCTACCAAGTGAGTCAGCCTGATGCCCCAAACTTACACGTTTTAATCCATTCATTAGTAGGTGGGCATTTACAACCGCTTTTTGGCCATCATGAATAATCCTGTATAAGCATTTGTATGCAAATTTTTCCGTGAACATGTTTTCAATTCCCTTGAGTATATACTTAGGAATGAAATTGCTGAATCATATGGTAACTCTATGTTTAGCATTTAGAGGGATCACCAAACTATTTTCCAAAGCAGCTGCACCATTTTACATTCCCACCAGGAATGAATGAGGGTTCCAATTTTTCCACATATTCATGAACACTTGTGATTGTCATCTTTTTTATTTTAGCCATCCCAGTGGGTGTGACATGTATCTCATTGTGGTTTGTTTGTAGGGTCCTTATAGCTAATGACATTGAACACCTTTTCATGTACTTGTTGGCCATTTGTATCTTTTTTTCAAGATAAATACTTATTCAAATCTTTGCCCATTTTTAAATTGGTTTATATGTCTTTTTATTGTTAGTTTGTAAGAGTTCTTTATGTATTCTGGATATATATCCCTTGTCAGATATAAGATTTATAAATATTTTCTCTCATTCTGTAGGTTGTCTGAAGCACAAAAATTCTTAATTTTCGCATAGTACCATTTGTCTATATTTTCTTTTAGTGCCTGTGCGTTGGGTTTGTATTTAAGAAATCATTTTTAGTCCAAGATCACAAAGATTTACTTCTGTATTTTCTTTCTTTCTTTCTTTCTTTCTTTTTAACGATTGTATTAATTTATTTATTTGACAGAGAGAGACACAGCGAGAGAGGGAACACAAGCAGGGGGAGAGGGAGAGGGAAAAGCAGGCTTCCTGCCCAGAAGGGAGCCCAATGCAGGGCTCTATCCCAGGACCCTGGGATCATGACCTGAGCTGGAGGCAGACACTTAACGACTGAGCCACTCAGGCACTCCTACTTCTGTATTTTCTTTTAGGAGTTTCATAGTTTGAGTTCTTACATTTAGATCAAGGATTAATTTTTATTTAATTTTTGTGTAGTGCAAGATGGGGTAGCAGTTAACTTTTTAAAAATGTGTGAATATCCAGTTGTCTCTGAACCATTTGCTGAATAAATTCTTTTCCTGTTGAATTGTCTTGAAGTCCCTGTTGAAAACCACTTGAGCGTGGATGTAAGGTTGTATTACTGGACTTCTTTTCTATTCCATTGATTCATAAGCCTATCCTTTTGCCAGCACTGCAAGCTTTCAAAAACTCGTGTGTCCTTCAGCTTTGTTCTTCTTTTTCAGAACTGCTTGTTTATCCTGGATCCCTTCCATTTCCATATGAATTTTATGATTAGTTTGTCAATTTCTGAAAAAAAGTCCCTCTGGGACTTTGATAAGAATTGCATTGAATGTGCTGGTCACCTTGGGGAGTATTGCCATCTTTACTGTATTAGGTCTTCTTGATTCATGAACATAGGATGATTTCCCTTTACTTAGAACTTTTAAAATTTGTTTCAGCAATGTTTTGTAGTTTTCAGAGTATAAGTTTCATACATCTTTTGCTAAATTCATTCCCAAATACTCTATGCTATTTTAAATAGAATTGTTTTCTTTATTTTTGGGTTATTCCTTGCTAGTGTCTGAAAATACAGTTGACTGTTGTGTATTGATTTTGTATCCTACCACTTTGCTGAATTAGTTTATTAGTTTTAATCATTTTCTAGTGGATTCTTTTGGATTTTGTATGGACAAGATCATAGCAGCTGTATATAAAGATTATTTTACTTCTTTCTTTCCAATATTTTCTCTAGGACCTCTAGTATGATGGAATAGAAATGGTGAGGTTGGAGATCTTTGTCTCATTCTTGGTCTTCAGGGGAAAGCTTCTGGTTCGTCTCCATTAAACATGATGCTAGCTGTGGTTTTCTCATAGATTCCCTTTTTCAGCTGGAGGAAGTTCCCTTTTATTGCTATCGAGTTTGGTTGCCAAAGTACTCTTTAACTACCCTTTATAAAGGAAAGAAATAAAATCAGTTTCCATCTTCAAAAAATTTCCCTTTGTCCCTCATCCTCTTTATTTACTCAGAAAATGCTTATTATACAATAATAGAGTAATTTTAAGAAGTTACTCAAGAAACGAGTTGTCTGGTGGCATACTCGCCTTCTCTACCCTCTTCTATTTCTCTCCTTTCCCTTCCTCCTCAGGATGAGTTACTAATAATTCATCTACCTTAGAGCTAAACGACATAACATTGACTAGGCAGAGTGCATTAAAGAACCTTTGTCCAAAAACAAAAAAACAAAACATGAAACAAAAAACCTTTGTCTAATTGATACATGAAAGGCATTTTCCAGTTAAGGACCCTCAGGCATCAGTCGTGATCACTGAGGCTGCCACCTGCTCTGGTTGAAGAAAATAAACCAATACTTGCTACAATGTCACCTTTAGCAAAATGGTAATACTGAAGCTCTTTCAGAGATGCCCAGAGTAACTCAGCTACTTCATTCTGATGTTCCCTTTCCCATCTGTTTATGTCAGCTAGTTTTTGAAACCAACATCTTGAACTCTGAGTTTGGGTCCAGTAATAAAGTTTGGGTCACGGTTGGCCCGGTAACAAAAGAAAACAGTGGCCCTGATGAGGTGGGCCAGCCAGCTCTGTTTCCTCAGAGAGATGCTTCATTTATTTATGTCCAAACTTCTTTCAGAAAGAATCAATGCCCCTTAAATTAAGTGATTGGGAAATTGGGAGGCTGGGAAGTGAGAATCAGAAAGACAGGCTGTAGGTCTGTCTGTAGTGCAACCCTGCCTGGGCTCCTGGAAGATGCTGCCTGATCCAGAAATAGCTTCTCCTACCCTGCTAGCCAGGGATGTGGACGGTGATAGAACATCCCCTCCTCAACTGGCCCAGATCACGCAAAGCTGTTTGAGCCTCTTGGTACAGAGACACAGTGGCTGCTCTCCTACGTCCCATGCATGAGCGAGAGCTAGCAGATTCTTAGAACCTCCACCTATCAGCAGTATATAATGAAGGTAATGCAACTCCAGTGCTAAAATGTCTACCAATTCCTGTTTCATACATACCCGTTTCCAGATGAACTCTGCTCTAGCATCATGAGAGTGTTAGGTATGGAGGTCTGTGTTCCATATTACATATGTGACTACTGTTTCCTATTGTGTTACTTATCAACCATACCAGATTATTCCCACTAAAAAGATTAACTCGTGCTACCAATTGGCTAGGAGCTAGGAATATGAATTCCAGATGGCCTAATGAATTCTTCCTCTTAGACGTGTTTTTACGACTTCTTTGATGTCCAAGGATGCTGACGTTGATCTACATAACACTAGTTCCCCTGGTTTGTTGATGCATTTCTTCCTAAGACATTTTACATAATTATGGGATAACTTACATGTTTTCTGAGTCTTTGATGAGACTCCTGTCCGGCTTCATGAAGCAGTCTACGGATGCAAATTTGCTGCCTCGCCACCTCTGATATGGTTTACATCTTATTTAAAGTTTCAACGTTTGGGAAAGATCATTCCACTGCAAAGGTGGTAAAGGCAAGAACTCACTTCCTTTCCTACAAAAATCAAAATCAACATGGCCCTGGGTCCTACTAGAAAAAAACTGGAGGTCATCAAATAGTGTCAGAGCTTTGCTATTAAATCAAAATTGCTGCCATTATGCCTTTTTGTTTGTTTGTTTCTTACTGAAGAGGCTTCTTGCATGTGCTGCAAAGACAAGTGAAGAATGAGGAGTGGGGTCCCCCCACCTCTTTGGGGCTTCCTCGGGCCTTCTGTGAGCAGTGGTTTCGCTTCAGTCTTTGGAGCAGAGGGTCCCTCTTCCCAGCTAAGATGGTGGACGAACAGGACTTTTCTTCATGAGAGTTTAAGAGGAGACTATGCCATCTACCCCCTAAAAAGACCTGGCATCTCTTTGCTCACTTACTGAGCTCCATTCTTGGGAAATTTGCTCAAATTTTGACTTGACTCTTTCATGTCAGTGGGAGAGTTCTTTGCATTCTGTTCTTCTAGAAAGGTCGTTTTCACTATTTCACCCCCTTCTTTGCTTCTCTCCTTAATCAGAACATGAAACAAAAAGAGCATTTTTCAGCTTCGTGTACAATATCACCACAGCTATTTTAAACTTCAGTTTCTGCAAATAATCTCCCCTCCCTTTTTTTTGTACAGGAGGGAGAAAAATCAGTCTTTCCTATTAGAAAATAAGGTTGTGTTTTAGGGAGTTGATCTAAATGTGTGCTTACTAGAGGTTCTGGGGGAGATAAAACTCCCATTCTCGCAGCATTACAGTATGCTATTTCCACACCATGCGTGTTTGCGGAAGCCGACGACTGAGCATTAATTTTTCAGTTGTCCCCTTCTTACTTTTTCTACTCTTTCCTCTCCCTCTCCCCTCGCCCCTCCCTCTTCATCTCACTTGAATGGATGATGACAGCGTTGTCCCAGAAGAATTAGCAGTGGCTGTTTCTTTCACCAAAGTACGACTCTGCTTCCCTCAAAGTCAGTCTGCTGGGAGACCCAGACACGGTGCAGAACCAAGTGATAGTCGGTTCACTGTCACAGACGGTCACTCATACGAGTGACAGTCACGGTGTGACCCCTATGCTGCCATTCTTGGCATCTGTCACAGGATTCGGTCTTGAGGTAAATGTAACTTAGAAAAAAAATCCGCCCCCCCCAAAATATCTCTTTTATTGTAAGAGAAAATGTTTCAGTATTTTGGTGAAAATGTAGGAATCTCTTTAGTGATTGAGGAAAACTAACAAACCCAACATAGCTTTAGGTTTAAGTGGGAAATTTGCTTTGGATCCAAAATTTAAGAACAGGTGTAAATTTGCATCTTGGGTTCTGAGGAACACTAAAACCAGAGAAGCAAAACACCTAAAGAAATCTATTCTCCTCTGTTTTAGGACACAGATGATTAAAAACCCTTGCAAGAAAATTCTCTCCGGTTTTTACAGCATTGATTTTTCCATCTGGCATTAGAGGCTGGTGATTATTCAAACAATGCCTCTACTTCACCGCATTTGAAATCCATGTTTATTGAATATTTCTGATGGTTATTAAAGTTGAAAAATGGTAGCACCATTTAACCAAGTTGGTAAACAGGAAGGTTAATTAAATAGGCCATGATTATCAATTAGTAAAACATGAAGATAAAACACACTTGTAATTTTTGCGATAATCATTTTTTATTTTATGATTCAGAAAGTATCTTAGGAGTTTTCAGGTCATGAATTACCATTATGAATAATAGCAAGGCTATTCCTATTTGGAAATGCCCCCCTCTTTTTTTTTTCCAGAGAGAGAGAGAGGGGACAGGAGCTGGGGGAGGGGTGGGGTAGAGGAGACGGAGAGAGAGAATCTCAAGCAGACCCACACTGAACATGGAGTCTGAGGCAGGGCTTGATCCTAGGACCCTGAGATCACGACCTGAGCCAAAATCAAGAGTTGGACGCTTAGCAGAGGGAGCCACCCAGGTGCTCCAGCACAAGGAACTTTTGCCTTTCACCCAGAGTCACCAGTTGGTAACATTTTGCCACATTTGCTTTTCCTGACTCATTTGAGACTTAGTTGCAGGCATTATGGTCTCTTGTCCCTAAATGTAGTCTCTTTCCTCAGAGCGAGAACAGTCTGTTACATATTAATAGCCCGCACAAATACCAAGTCAGAAAAGTTAACATGGATTCAATAATTATCTACTATATAGTACATATTCAGCTCTCACCAATAGTTTCATTAATTTTATGGCCATCCCTCTGCCCCTCAACTCTCCCTCCCGTCTCCTATCTAGAACCTACTCCAGAATCACACTCCATATCTAGTCTTCAAGGTTTTTTGTACTTACCTTTATTTTTTAAAAAATATTTTATTTATTTAAAAAATATTTTATTTATTTGACAGAGATCACAAGTAGGCGGAGGGAGAGAGGGGGAAGCAGGCTCCCTGCTGATCAGAGAACCTGATGTGGGGCTCGATCCCAGGACCCTGGGATCATGACCTGAGCTGAAGGCAGAGGCTTTAACCCACTGAGCCACCCAGGCGCCCCCTGCACTCAGCTTTAATCTGAAACAGTTCTTCAACCTATTTCCCGTGTCATTGCTTTAAAAAAGGTCAGTTATTGGGTCGACCGCCCCTGGGTTTGTTTTTTGTCTAATATTTTCTCAGGATTACACTAGGTTATGCAGCTGGGGCGAAACCCTTTACGAGCGGGATGGTGGGCTTCCCAGCGCGTCAGCATCGGGACACACGTGATGTCTGCTTGCCCCCTTACTGGCGAGTTTAGCTTTGACCCTCTGCCTGAGCTGGTGTCTGTCAGGTGTCTTTACTGGAAATCACTACCTTCCTTTGCAAGTTATGAGAAACCTCCTGTGAAAAGCTTTGGGACGATACACATATCCTATTGTTCTTCATACATTCACCCTACTCTTTGCAGCCATTGGTAATTCTTCCTGAGTCGGCTAGCACTCTGGCGGTTATGAAAGGCTGATTTTTGAACTCCATTGAATCTCCTACATTTACTAGTTCACATTTTGCTACGAGGAGTCGCTTTCCTTTCATCCCCATTTGTTAATCAGTATGGACTTGTGGATTTTTACTCCATTCCATGGATTACAGGATACAACACATAGCTTTTACTATATCTGGATGTTCAGATTGTCCCATATTTGGGCAGTTTTTTGAGCCCCTTCGAGCTGGTTCCCGTGT
>RCUC01078258.1:0-12638 GCA_003697995.1 Taxidea taxus jeffersonii
ATTGATATCCCCAAGTGTAATGGGGAATCCTCAAAATTAAGAATAATAGAATTATAATGATAACAGAGCCCTTATCAAAGATTTTCATCAGATCAGAGGAGACTTATCTAGATATTAAATACCATCGAACTTTGTAAATGCCTTACGGTCTCTGTAGTTCTGAGACCGGCTGTGAAGGGTCCTGAGTGACAAATGTCCAGCCATGCTCCTATTGAATCAGAAGAAACTCTTTAAATTGGGCTAGCCTGGGAGGTATCAGGTGGCCATGAGAGGGCTCAGAGGGAGACCTCAGAAGGTTGCCTATGAGGGGATGTGTGGAGGCACTGAGCCAGATCGTGGGCGGCCAGGCCAGTGATGCTGCATTCCTAAGACACTGTAGCTTGGTATCCCATCTTATTTAATGCATAGTACATCATTGTGGGGAAGTCAATTCCAGGTGTCCAATTGTAAATGCTTGGTATAGGAGTTAGAGAAATTAGTCATTTCTGCGAGGACATAAGCAACCTCCCTCGCAGTGGAATCACTAGGGAAAGAAGAGAAATTAAGGCCTTCTGTTACCTGTCAGGTGCTGATTTAAGTAGAATAATGCATTGGGGCTGGGTTAAATCTTTCTTTCCGGCAGAGCACGTCACCTTGAGAATTGGCATAAAATAGAGCCAGATGCTAAAATGCCTTCCTAAATTGTTTTTCAGGGTTGAGCCTATTCCCTTGAGGGGTACAGTTGAGGATATCAGATTGTCTGTGATTCTAAAAGCCAAATGGCAAGAGGCTTAGCAACAGGGTTAAAGCCCTGCAGGATGGCATTGAACTGGATGTCAGTAGAAGCCTGGAGAGTCCAGCTTGGGCTTACCAAGGAGCATCATGTGTCTATCTGATCCCACACTTTTAAAGTGTGGTCCCTGTTTTAAAGGAGAAATTGCATTATTTCATTATAAACTGACACAGGTTTCAATTCACTCAGTGGATTGTCTCTTGGCCACAAAGAGAAAGACCCATTTCAACATAGTAATTCCTCACAGCGTGGGTTTCTTGGGAGCACCCAGCCATGTCCTGTAAGTGAGCTGGCAGTTGGTTCTTTAGCTGAATATCTTCTCAGCCAAAAGACTGTCAAGGGACCTGCCCTGTGCTCTGAGATCAGAAGGAAAACGTGGAGGAGAGATGGCAGGACAGGGCTAACAAGGAAGAAAGGAAATCAAGACTGCTCCTTCTTCAAGTTCTCAGTTCTGGGAAGGAACTGAACATTTGGCTCCTTCAAATGCCTGCAAGCCTGGAAGTTAGCTGCCGAGGGTAGAAGAGATTGGGGGCAGTCTGGCGGGGCTGCCACAGCAAGGCAAAGATGCACCACATGAAAAGAATGTGACGTGAGCACCCCAGTTGGAAGGTAGACAGGGGAAGAATTTGACAGTGAGTTTGGTCTCAGGGGAGACTATGGAAGCCATCTTGTCAACACTGTGTCCAGAGGCAATAGCCAAAGAGAGGCATAGACAGTCTCTTCCTGAGCAACCCACAGGAAGGTTTCCACTCTGCTATTCCTGTCATCAGAAGAACATGTGCCAGAGAGAGGGGTGAGAGCCAAACTGCTTCCCTCCTCTCTAAGCCGCTGGAAACTGGGGTGGGGGGAGGGTTTAGGGAAGATCTTAAAATCATGTAGGATTTAAGTTGTGGGATGAACAGCAAGGAGTCATAAGAACTGAAAAGGACTGTTCTGATAGATGAGTTGGTAGGTATCGGCAGGAAAGGAAGTTTCAAAAGAACAATTCCTAGCAGCCACTAAGACCCCTGGACTCCACCCATACTCCTGTTTCCATCTCTGTCTTCTTACACAGCAGCGGCAGCTTTCTCAAGGATCAAATGCACACCAAGCAGCCAAAACTGAGTCTTCAAAATCCTTTCTACCCAGCAGCTTCTAGATGATGCACTGCATGGCAGAAACCAGTGGATCTCATGGGTGTAGTCCAACTTTTGCTCCACTCTTTCAGGAAAGAGTGAATTTTTTGGTCCAAAACAAAGTTATATGAAATGTCAGGTTAGTGAATGAACACTAAGTACAAAAATGATGCTTATGGGAGAGAAAGAGCAGGCAAGAAAGACCAATTCATGTCCAGAGTAACTGTTTATTCCCAGGGTGGGAAAAAGCAGTTCCATTCATGATTGAAGGGATTCAGACCTGCTACCATTCACCTGACTGTGAGAACTCAGAGGTTGCTGCTACTCACAGGTTCATAACTTGAGACAGAAAATAAATCTATGTTATTGAGCCTACGTTTAAATTCCAAATCTGCCACAATTTCACCTCATTCATGAGCCCGTGAAACAAGCTCTCAGCATTGGGAGAGTCTGATTGACATCTGTAGGACAGGTCGTGCTATTCAGCCTTTTCTGCAGTAGGAGCCTCTCAGTGACCAGCCACAGGGAACACAGATATGCTTACACTCTGGGTTCATTCTGAGCACTTCCTTCATTCATTCTCTAACATTCAGGTTCCCACCAGAAACAAATGGCACATGAAAATTAAGATATTTCAAGGAAGTAAAAAGGGTTATTTACAAAGGTATAGGCAGCATGTAGCACAAAGGAGAGCATAGTACCCTAGTGCTGCTACCACAGCTAGATCCAAAAAGCAGAGGGGGGAAACAAAAAGAGCCAGGATAACATCATGAAGAGAGGGCCACCTAGAGGAAAGCTGTGACATTCATTTGCGATAACCCAATAGGGAGAGAGCCAAGGGAGTATATCATCTGACTTCAACCTCCTTCTTCCCTCTCACCTCCTGCTGGGGTTCTTATCTACCAAACTCAACCAGAAGCCAGAGGACAAAGGATGCACAACAAACAGATCAGCATCTCATGGCAGAGAGCAGGAAATGGGCAGAGAGGTGGAAACAAGTGAAGAGTAAGTCTAAAGAAGCACACAGGAGATATCCAGCACACATTTCTTTAAAATTTATTTATCAAGCGTACCTACAATGTGCCAAACACTATTCTAGATACTGGGGACTGAGCAGTCCAAAAAAAAAAAAAAAAAGAGAGACAAAATCTTTTAACCTCAAGCAGCTCATAAAATAAAGTGCACACATAAAATATATACTATATTATATATTCACATGTTACAGTAAGAATATTTAGCAGGAAAGGGATATGCAAAATATTGGCTGAGGAATATTATCACCATCTTAAATAAGATGACAGAGAGGACTTCAGGGAAAACTTGAAGGAGTTCAGGAAGGCAACCTGTAGATAACTGGGAAAAAGCAAACCATACATAGCAAATAGCACACAGAAAGGCTCTGCGATATGAGTATACCGGAATATTTGAGGAACAGAGAGAAGGCTGGTGGGTGAGGTAGATTGAGCAGGGAGAGCACTATTAAGAGATAGTATCAGAGAAGTAAAGGAGTGGAAGAGGCAGGGTGGAGGCCATACCATGTAAGGCTTCCTGGGGCATTGATAGAAAGTTGGCTTTTATTCCAAATGAGACAGGAAACCACTGGAGAGTTTTGAACCAAGAGGGAGCATGATCTGACATGTGTTGACGTCATCATTCTGGCTGCCATGTTGAGGTAGACCCCACATGGAAAGGAGGATCGAGATTAAGAGAAGGACACCAACTAGGAGGATATTACAGTGATCTATTCACGGGCCAATGGCAGCTTAGACCATGATGGTAGCAGGTTTAGTGAATGGTAAAGGTGACAGGATTTGCTGAAGGACTGGATGTAGATGGGAGAGAAAGGGAGAGGGTTGATGCCAAAGGTTTTGGGTTACTGGAAACATGAAGGTGATAGGTGTATACATGAGTCTGGATTTTATTTTATTTTATTTTTTTGAGTCTGGATTTTAATATGCTTTTGACAATGTGGGGCCTGGAAACCAAGGAGGGTTGGACCCGCTATGACAAGTGCTGCTGAGAGCTTAAAGCTTTATTCAAAATTACTGTTGGAAGAAGCAATGCAGGGACATTTGTAAGAGCAGTTTTGGTAAAGTGTTGGGATATACAGCACTTTGAAGTGGCATCAAGAAAAATGGGAGGAGAAATATTGGAGATAATAAGTCTATACACAACTTTCAAGAATTTTGTTATAAAGGGAAGAAGAGGAAAGGTGGATCTTTTCCCTAAACCTCATTATCACCAATCCTCTGATCTTGATCAATTAAAATTTACCTTAGCAACTGAGGTATGAGTCTGATTAAGAAAATATGGGGCTCCTGGGTGGCTCAGTGGGTTAAAACCTCTGCCTTCGGCTCAGGTCATGATCCCAGGGTCCTGGGATCGAGCCCCAAATTGGGCTCTCTGCTCAGCAGGGAGCCTGCTTCCTCCTCTCTCTCTGCCTGCCTCTCTGCCTACTTGTGATCTTGATCTCTCTGTGTTAAATAAATAAATAAAATCTTTAAAAAAAAAAAAAGAAAGAAAATCTATCAATAAAATCCACATCAATATACTAAAGGGAAAAAACGCAGAAAAATATCTTACACTAGTAGGCAGCAAAAATGCTTGATTTTTGATAAACATATATTTATAGAAATAAAACTTTCAGAAAACTGAGAATCAGAGGAAATTCTTCACCTTGATAAAGTTTATATGTCAAAAATCAACAACAAATATAATTAATGGAGAAATTTTAGATCAGGAGCAAGATTAAGATGCCCATCTCTACTGTTGTTTACTCAAGGCCCTGGCCAACTTTATAAGGAAATAAAAAGATATAAGTGGCTAAAAGGAAAGAGATAAAACTGCCACTATCTGTAGGTGATGTGATCATTGACCTAGGAAAACTAGCAGAATTAACAACCATTAGAACTAGTTTCTCTAAACCAATAATAGACAACTAGAAAATGTAACAAAAATAAAATACTATTCATAGTAGCAACAAAACTATGAAGTAACTAGGACTACATTTAATCCAATGTACATAAGATTTTTGTGAAGAAAAGTTTTAAATTAAACTATATAAAGAAAATCTAAATAAATGGAATTTGGTCTTCTCAAATGGTACAACTTGGTAGTAGAATGACTTATTTTTGAAAACACTAATAAAGGATATAAATATATCTATAGATAAAATTTCATATTTTGGCATAATGCAACTTTATGTTACAATAATGTTTTCCTAAATTAATCTATAATTTTAACCAGTCCAACCCAAAATTCCAGTTGGGCATTCTGAGGAAGGTGATAATCTGATTTTTAAATATGAATAAAAGTTTAAGAAACAGGGACGCCTGGGTGGCTCAGTTGGTTAAGCAGCTGCCTTCGGCTCCGGTCATGATCCCAGCATCCTGGGATCGAGTCCCGCATCGGGCTCCTTGCTCGGCAGGGAGCCTGCTTCTCCCTCTGCCTCTGCCTGCCTCTCTGTCTGCCTGTGCGTGCTCTCTCTCTCTCTCTCTGTCTGTCAAATAAATAAATAAAATCTTAAAAAAAAACAAAAAGACACAAGAGTGAGACAAAAAGAAAAAAAAGTCAAACTTACTGAAAAGTAGCTTTTAAAAAAATATTTTAAGGGACGCCTAAAAGGCACAATTTTTTAGCAATTAACCTTCAAAATATACTAGAGTGAGTAATCAACATTAATTTTTAAAAATCCACCCCCTTGCTCGGCAGGGAGCCTGCTTCTCCCTCTGCCTCTGCCTGCCTCTCTGTCTGCCTGTGCTCGCTCTCTCTCTCTAACAAATAAATAAATAAAATCTTAAAAAAAAAGTTTAAAAAACATTAAATCTTAAAAAGAATCTTTAAAATCTTAAAAAAAGAATGAGTGTGGAGATGGAATTTGTCCTACCTGATATTAACAGAATATTGGCTCTCAATACCTGATATGAACTAGTTTTGGCTCAAGAACAAACAGACCAGTAGAATAGAACAGAGAATTTGGACACAGCCCTCTATGCATCAGAATTTAACTTACACCAAGCAAGGCATCAAAAATCCTTGGAGAGATGAAGATGTATGTATGTATGTATGTTTCTGTGTATTGATACATGTATTCACAGAAGATGTTGAGGAAAGTGGCTCACTCGGTGAAGCAATATAAGCCGAATTATCAGCTAACATCATCACTATATTGAGAAATAAAAATTGGATCATTACCTACCATCAAATACAAAACATGAGTTAAAGATTTAAATGTGGGGAGAAAAGTCATAGAAAAAAATTCAGAGAATATCTTTATACCCCAGGAGCAGGGACGTATTTTTAAACAAAACTTAGAAAACACAAACCATAAGACAAAATACTGATGAATTTGATTACATCAAATTTAAAAGCTTTCCAAAACTACAGTGAGGTAACACTTCATACCCACTAGAATGGCTATAGTTGTTTAAAATGAAAAAATAATGAATATTGGCAAGGACGTGGAGAAACTGAAATGCTCATACATTGCTGGTGGTAATGTAAAATGGTTCAACCACTATGGAAACAGTCTGATCGTTCTTCATAGTATTATTGTAAGACCCAGCAATTCCCCTCTGAGGTAATACCTTAAAGAAGTAAAAACAAGTCCTCAAAAAAGTATAGTATATGTACTGCATGTTCATAGTAGCTCTATTCATAATAGCCAAGAGGTGGAACAGCAGTAATGTCCATTAATGGAAGAATGGGTAAACAAATTGTAGTATGCCCATAAAAGGGAATATTACCGAGCCATAGAAAGGATAAAGTAGTGATATATACAATAGCACAAATGAACTTCACATTTAAAGTAACTTCATTATGCTAAGTGAAAGAAGCCAGACACAAAAAGTCATATGGTATATCATTCCGTTCATAGGAAATATCCAGGATAGAAAAATCCATAGACAGAATAGATTGGTGATTGCCAGGGGCTCGAGGGTTGGAAGGACAGAGAGAAACTGCTTAATGCATAAGGGGTTTTACTTTAGAGTGATGGAAATGTTTTAGAACTAGATAGAAATGATGATTGCACAGCATTGTGAATGATCTACATGTCACGGAATTGTTCACTGTAAAATGGTTAATTTGGAAGCACCTGGGTGGCGTAGTCATTAAGGGTCTGCCTTCAGCTCAGGTCATAATCCCAGGGTCCTGGGATGGAGCTCTGCATCAGGCTCCCTGCTTGGCGGGAAGCCTGCTTCTCCCTCTTCCATTCCCCCTGCTTGTGTTCCTTCTCTCACTGTGTCTTTCTTTGTCAAATAAATAAAATCTGAAAGAAAAAAGGAAAAGAAAATGGTTAATTTAAAGTCTTGGTGGAGACACTTAAAAAAAAAAAAAAACCAACCAAAACCTTCTATCCCTGGGAAAAAAATTAATAAACAGATAATAGAATTACAGATTGCTTGTACTCTTTAAAATTGACAATGGATTGATATCTAGAATATACAGAAAAAATCTTATAAATTTACAAGAAATAGATAGCAACCCCAATAAAACAATGGGCAAAGATAGAAACCAGCATTTGCAGAAGAAACCAAAAGTTGATAAAGCTGAAGAAATGCTCACACTTGCTAATAGTCAGGAAAATGCAGATTAAAACAACAGTAAGATATTAATTTACATCTATTCGAAGAAAATTAGAAAGTTGAATGATACTAAGTGTGTGTGTGAGGATGTGCCTTAGATCATATTCTGCAGAAGTAGATCTTGAGCTGTGGACTCATTTGCAAGTGACTTATTAAGGAAGTCATCCCAGGATAACTTGGTAAAGGGAGACAGAGGACAGAAAAATGGAAAAAACAAACAGGAATGGACAGATCTTCCTTGACTTATGATGGGGTTAAACTTGTTATAAGTGGAAAATATTGATAAGTCAAAAATGCACTTAATACACAAAACCTACCAAACATCATAGCCTAGACTAGTCTACTTTATTATTTTTTTAAAGAATTTATTTATTTGAAAGAGAGAGGGAGCACAGGAGTCATGGGGAGAGGCAGAGGGAGAAGCAGACTCCCTGCTGAGCAGGAAGCCTGATGTGGGGCTCAATCCCAGGACCCTGGAATTGTGACATGAACCAAGGGCAGGTGCTTAACCGACCGAGCCACCCAGGCACCCCTAGCCTAGCCTACTTTTTTTTTTTACATTTTTTAAAAATCAATGTTATTTATTTTTTATTTTTTATTTTTTTTATTTTATTTAAGCTTTTTTATTTAAACATATAATGTAACCCCACCGCCCTCTCCCAACCCCCCCTTCCCACCTACCCCCCTCAGTTTGTTTTATGACATTAAGAGTCTCTTTTGGTTTGTCTCCCTCCCGATCCCATCTTGTTTCATTTTTTCTTTTCCATGTTCAGAACACTTGTGTTAAAGCCTACAGTTGGGTAAAATAATCTAACCCCAAGCCTATTTTATAATAGTGTTGAATATCTCATGTAATTGTTTGAGTACCATTCAAAAGTGATAAACAGAATGGGTGTATAGGTACAGAATTATTGTAAGCGAATGGTCTGCTCACACTTGGGGATAATGTGGTCGACCGGAAGGGCTGGCTTCTGCTATCCAGTATTGTGAGAGAGTATCTTACCGCCTATCGCTAGCCTGGGAAAAGATCAAAATTCAGAATTCAAAGTATGGTTTCTACTGAATGTATGTTGTTTGGACACCATTGTAAAATAAAGTAATCATTGGTTAAGCCATCATAAGTCGGACACCGT
Source organism: Taxidea taxus jeffersonii (assembly GCA_003697995.1). Lineage (NCBI taxonomy): Eukaryota > Metazoa > Chordata > Mammalia > Carnivora > Mustelidae > Taxidea > Taxidea taxus. The sequence continues at coordinate 8,606 of RCUC01078258.1, forward strand.
CTGTCTTTGAGACAGAGTTCTAGCTTCAATCTGATGCCAGAGGGGACAGTTCTGGAAAGGATACTACATCTCAATCTGAGCAATTTTAAGGCAAAGGAGTGGGCTTTAGTACATTTTTTTTTTTAAGACTGTACTTGTCTATTTTAGGGGGGAAGGGGCAGAAGGAGAAGAAGAGAGAGAGAGAGAAAATCCTCAAGCAGACTCCCCGCTGAGTGGGGGGCCAGTGCAGGGCTCCATCCCAGGACTCTGAGATCATGACCTGAGCCCAAATCAAGAGCCAGATCCTTAACCAACTGAGCCGCGTAGGTGCCCCGGGCTTAAATATTTACTACTACAGACACCCACTGCCTACATGATGCCCGAGGGTCCCTTAAACTCCTATGCACTTCCTATTCTCTGATCTAAGTGGCTCCAACAGCCCAAGGGCAATCCTGTAAAGGTTTTTAGGACTGGCTAGAAGCAAATCACACAGAAACTGAGAGATGAGCCCACAGAGGCAGAAAAAGGGATCCTTAAGTTTCTGGGCAAGGCAAGAATAGGACTGCAGGAACCTCCAGGACTACTGGTGGAAAAACAGATTGAATAGGCAATTGTGGTGAGCAATCAAGCATTTCTTTGACAAATTGTATTAGACAAACATATGCATATCATATGATCCAGCATTTTTATTTTTGGATTTATATCCCAAAGAAGTTATAATGTGGGTTTGTGAGAAGAATAGCTACTTGGACATGTCCACAAAGACATGGATTTTTTTTTTTCCTGGGAATCACTAGTGTGATCCTATTACCAAGGCTTCACACAGGCTCCTTTCATCATCCTGAACTTTTAGTATCACTGGATCACTGAATCATAAGAGCCAAGTGACAGACTGCTTGTTTGCAGTCTGAACCCGCTGAGGAAACTTCTTGCTTTGGGCTTCACTCAAATTTGACAGTTTTCCAAGAGTCACCTGTTGAATTTGTCAACACAACACATCCAAACGTGTCATTTGTTGCCTCCAAGTAACATCGAGCCTTTTTCTTAGTGTTAAGAGAGATCGGTCCTTTACCTGGAAGGAGACATCTTCACATACCCCAAAACTGGACCCCTTACAAGATGTATTGATGTCAAAGTCCTCCTATTTCCCACTTCCTGGCATACATGAATTTTAAGATTTTTTTTTAAGAGATATGGCTACAGCGAGAGAGAGAGAGAGAGAGAGAGAGAGAGAATGCATGAGCTGAGGGCAAGGAGGCAGAGGGAGAAGCAGGTTCTCTGAGCAGGGAGCCTGATGCAGGGCTTGATTCCAGGACCCTGGGATCATGACCTAAGCCAGAGGCAGCCACTTAACCGACTGAGCCACCCAGGTGCCCCCTGGCATACATGAATTTTAACAAGGCTTTTAGGATACTTCCTGGACAAGCATAATAATCTTTTGGAGAGCAAAAGGATCAAAATTCCTGGATTGGTCTGAGTCCAGTCAGGAAAGTAGAAACCATGCTTGATATTTCAACCAGACTCCAAGTTAATGTTGGTCCTCAAGCATAGGGCACTCTCGTATTGGGGTATTACTTTCCAGTGGGTTGCTCCTGGTCACTATCTCCCCCTTCTATTTATTCTCCAATATCAGTCCGAACGTTCCCACTCCACTTTACCTCTTGACTGGTGTTTTCTGCCCCCGTAGAGATCCAGAAGTGTATAATCCTACAGCCTAGGCTGATTTCATGGTGTTCAGAGTGTTCTGGTAGGTAATTAGCTCACTTTAGGGGACCAGTTGAAACAGGGTGTCCTACTTCTCCGCCATCTTGCCCCTCCCCTTCCATGCTTAATATTTCAAATGAAGTGTATTGAATAAAAGGTAACTGGTTACACCATTGTTGGAACACAGAACAAGCAAAAAAAAGAGAGGTTGAGGTAATTCAGAGATTAATATCTCTAGGATGAAGTTACCCTTCCCAGAGCTAGAAGAATAAAATGGAAGCAGTGATGCTACCAGAACCTAGAGAGGAGGACACTTCACTGCTAGTGCATAGACTGCCCAGCCCACTTAGTGGGAATTTGGTGAAATGGATAAAAGAGTATGGTGGGCTTGGCTGTTACTTCTATCTTGGTGGAGCATGGTGAGGCTATTGCTGGGAATTCTTGAAAAAGCTGGAGGCTGGAGCTGACAGGTGTGCAGCCTCAAACTGGAAATTTCTTTCCTCCTCCACTTTCCAATTCCTAAAAGTGCCACCAATTGGCAGAACCCCACCAGGAGCTAGCTAGCAAGGGGATCTGGAAAGTGAAGCTGGTGAAATCCAGTCCCAGCACTATAGGGTAAAGGTATTTTGCTGGCCTGCCAGAAGAAAGCTTCTAGATTTTTCTTTTAAATCCTAGCCAAGAAAACCCAACACCTACCTAAATTCACCTGGGTCTCACTAAGCTTCTGTTAGTGGATCTATTTTGCGGGGGAGACTCTTGGACATTACTGATAACAGAGATGTGATAGTACAGGAGGCAAAGTAGGCAGAGGTAGAGGAGATTTAAAAATAGGAAAAAGAGTGTGAGCCGGACACTCTCTCCATGCACTACATTCTTTTGTTTTCAGCCATTCTGTATTTTTATATTTCAGATATGTCTCAGTAAACAATGTACATGCTAAATTTTTTAAATCCAACCTGAGAATGTCTCTCCCATAGGTGAGCTTAATCCATTTATATTTATTATGAATATTAATTTATTTGGGCTTACTTCTAATATTTAACTTTATGTTTTCAATTTACCATGTTTTGCTTCTGCTTCTCTTCTTTTCCCCTTCTTGACTTATATTGCATCAGTTTTTTCTTTATTTCCTTCTGTTTACTTAAAAATGTTAAGTTTCTTCTCTGGTATCTCCTACTTAAGTCAATAGTCCTTTCCTGCACACCAGATGTTCTATATTAAACATGCTAAGCAGGAGTGTACTTTCTATCATTTTAAATGAAAATATTATAATGGGTTTTATGTCAACAAAAATATCCTGATCAGGGTCTTAAAACATTTAGGAAGAAAAATCATCGTGTTAGGAAGACAAAATGCTTTGCAATTGCTTCCTGATCAGAAACGATATAATTGCCAAACAGTTGATTTGATGCCATAATTTGGTCTCTCAACACCAGCAACATCTGAAATGCATGTTCCCTTGTCAATACTTGTGCTTTATAAAATGACTACATATGATTTCAACATTCTGCTAACTATGCTTGGAACGTAAATCAAATTACTACTTGCGTGTTTTTAAAATATGTATTTTCAAAGTCACATTGAGTTTTGTGGACATGAATATGAATTTTTCTTAAATAAACAATGGAAGACATTTGTATTGAGAGAGATGCTCTTATAAAATCGGCATTTCATGTGCTCGCTTTGGCAGCACGTATACTAAAATCGGCATTTCAAAGCAAGGAAGCATTCATAATATTAACAGGCAAGATATATTGTGGGATATATCTGTATATTCTCTTAGTAATTATTCTTAAAATTTCAACATGCAGTCTTGACAAAGTGAAGAAATATGTTATCCTCCCAAACAGAAAGTGTTTGGTAAACTGTTTACGTCTGAACTTCCCCTTCTATTTTCCCTACTCTTGACCAGTATTTTGGTTCCATCTTGTTTTCTTGGTAACTATTCATTTTGAAAGAATTTAAATCTTAGAGAAAAATTTGCAAGAATAGTATCTGCCCTTAACCTAGAGTAAACAATCGTATACATTTTGCCCCATTATCACTGGTTTTCAGAAAATTTTTAGCCTTTTTTTTTAAAGATTAAAAAAAATGTTATTTATTTATTTGTCAGAGAGCACAAGCAGGGAGAGTGGCAGGCCAAGCAGGCAAAGCAGGAAAAGGAAGAAGCAGGCTCCCCTAAGCAGGGAGCCCGATGCAGGACTCACTCCCAGGACACTGGGATCATGACCTGAGCCGAAGGCAGACACTTAACTGACTGAGCCACTCAGGTGTCCCTTATTTAATTTTATTTTTTAAAGATTTTTTTTTTTTAATTTGAGAGAGAGTAGGGGAGCAGAGGGCAGAGGGA
>RCUC01078313.1:0-14108 GCA_003697995.1 Taxidea taxus jeffersonii
AACAAAATATAGCAGAGTATTTTATGACTTTAGGGAAGGGAAAGATAGCTTAAGCGAGATATAAAAAGCAAAACAAGGCAAACAATTGACAAAATCAACTACACTAAAATACATTTAAAATACACGATAACAGTTATAAAAATAAAGACTCAAACCAGGAGATGATAGCTTAACATGTTTAGCCATTAAAAGACAAATATCCAAAAAATAAAGTGTTTTCATGAAAGAATTCAGTAAGAAAATGGCAAGCCAATGGAAAAAAGTGTGAAGACTTGAGCTACTTCATGAAGAAGAAAATGGAGGAAGGCAAGAAACATGAAAAGATGCTCAATATCATTAATGAAAGAAAGCAAATTCAAGTAGACATGAAGAGATCTGCGGGAGGTGTGACCATGGAGGAAGGGCAGAGGAATGTTGTTGTCTTTGGAAGATGAGGAAAGGGGCCTGAGCCAAGGAATGTGGATGGAGAAGCTGAAGAAGGCAAGGAAATGGATTCTGCCCTAGAGCCTCCAGAGAGGAGCATAGCCCCATGGGCTCCCTGATTCTAGTGTGATGACTGATCAGCAGAGCTCTGACATCATGAATTCATGTTTTATATCTCTCAGTTTGTAATAACTTGTCATAGCACCAAGAAGAAACTAATATTCGGCACGATGCTTTTCTTTTGCAAATGGTAGAAACATATTTCTGTAGAACTTACGAAAATAATTTATCATCTCATCTCAAGGTTAAAAAAGTACCTGAGGAGTAACTAGGAATGTAGATTCGAGTGTCTTTAGGTTCACTCTCCATTTATGGCTTTGCTATTTCTCTGAGTGTTAGCTTCCTTCTCTTTCCCCACAGAACTTGAGGTGGATCTCCACGCCTCCATCCATCAACTGTTGTCTTGGATTGACCCTTTTATCACTTAGTTATCCTAGAATGAACAATAAGGACAAAGGAACCAGGACGAACTGACATCCTAGCTCTTTGTGAAACCCTATGGATGAACCAGAGGAAGTGATATATGAAACTTAGAAGAGCATCAGGTGTCTGTTTTCTATCAACCTGTTTTGGCATTAATCAAGCAGTGATAGGTCTTACTTCATGGCTTCCTTCCATTAGTCAAAGATAAACACAACTAGAAAAAAAAGCAATTGAAAATAACATCAATCTGGTTATTTAAAAGGATCTGGACCAATAAAATTATCACAAGCAAAACTCACCTACTCTCTTGGTTTCCTCTTACTGTCTTGATGGGTTACCAGTGACTGGGAGGCTTAAGCAATGTGGATTTGTTGTCTCGTGGTTCATGGTTCAGTAGGTCAGTAGACTTGGCTCTGACCAGTCTTACAAGGTCAAAGAGCACTAGCAGGGCTGCCTTCCTCCTTTGAGGGGCTCTGAGGGAGAATACATTTTGGGGACATTCAGTTATTGGCAGCGTTGAGCTCAACGTGGTTGCAAATACCAAATTCCTGTTTCCTTGTTAGCGGTCACTGGGTTCTTTCTCCTTCTTCCATTTTCCAAGCCAGCAATGGAAGTCCAGTCCATCTTATGCTTTTGGGGGGCAGGAAAACTTGACCTCTACCCATCTTTGGTTTTCACTGAGGCCCTTTAACAAAAAGACAGATTAGGAGGAGAAATACAATTCACTGTTGCAAGCATTTTTATATGCTATGACCAGATACCCCACTCTCAGGTCGCTGCTAGAGAAATGAAATGTTCAGGAGACATATAAAATAATGCTCATAGCAATTTTGTAGCTCAGAGCAAGAAAAAAATGTTGAAAACCCCCCTAGGAAAAATGCTGAATTATTTAAATGAATAAATCATGTTGTATTCATACAGTGGAATCAGGGTCATCACCTTGCTTAACTCTGGGGCACTATTCACATTGTTAGCACCTTTCATATAGATCGTAATGTACTGGTGTCTTCTGGAGTTTGTACAAATTTGTATGGAATACCATATATTGGAGAAAATGAATTAATCACAGCTGTCAGCATAAAACATAATGCAGAGCAAAAATAACAAGTGTCAGTTGCATTTGCACAAAGTTAAACAGTAAGCAAACTGATCATTTTGCTGTTAAGAGATATATACACGTAGTAAAGTTATAAAACATTAAGGAATTTTCAATGCAAAATACAGGATACTATTAAATTCAGGGCAGGAATAGAATGTGATCAGTTAGGTCAACAGAAAGCTTCAAAGTTTTTCATGATACTCAGTTTCTTAAGCCAGGTAGTGGATATTAGATGTTTATTAAATTTACTATTAATCTTTAAATATATCCATTGTGTGTAAATACGTTTCACAGTGAAAAGAAATTTAACAAAAAAATAGAGAAATCATGGTATAATATAGTGTGATAAAAATGTAGTCAGCTAAAAAAAACGTAGTCAGCTAAGAAAGCAGGTCTGTTAAGTTTAATAAACTAAATGTAACTTCCCTATTAAAAGACAAAAATCTCTCAGATTGAAAATGAAGAGCAGTATTTTGCCAAATGTGGTTTTCAATGATCTTATTTCAAATAAAGTGACATAAAGTGAGCAGAAATTTATCAGGAAAATTTTAATAAAAGGACAGTAGAAGTCAAACTATTAATATCAGAAAAACTAGACTCTAAGGAAATGAAAGGAAGAAATGCTGTCATTTGAAACAGAAAAGAATACAATTCACAGTGAAGATAAATTTAAACTTCAATGTGGCTCTTTCAATACTGGACAAATGGACACGGAAAAAAACAAATAATAAAAACTAGATGAATAAGCTCAATACTACATCGTACTTCACAGGAAGAGCCATTTTTGTACATCTTTACATTTCTGAAAGTAGGATGTGTCTCGATGTCATTGCCATTCTGTTCTCATTTTCAGTCACAGTTTTTTATTTTTTCATGTCAAGTTATTGGTGCTATATGTGTTGCGTATAGTTGCCATTTGAAGATTATATTACTACTTGGCACGAAAAAATTACCGTGAATGCCAAAAATTATTATAGTGAAACAGTGATGTGAAATTTGATCTCAGGGAAGCAAATCCTTATGTTTCGTGGAATGAGTAAAAATCTCCCATTCTGGGACGCCTGGGTGGCTCAGTTGGTTAAGCGGCTGCCTTCGGCTCAGGCCATGGTCCCAGCGTCCTGGGATCGAGTCCCGCATCGGGCTCCTTGCTCGGCAGGGAGCTTGCTTCTCCCTCTGCCTCTGCCTGCCTCTCTGTCTGCCTGTGCTCGCTCTCTCTCTCTTTCTAAGAAATAAATACATAAAATCTTTAAAAAAAAAAAAATCTCCCATTCTGTTGCAAAGCAGTGACCACGATTAATAGAACCTAAGAAAGGGTAAGTAGAAGGAGGTGTGCTATAGGATTACCCATCACCTGTCAGCATTGAAGCTTGCAGAAAGGGGCTCAGCAGCCTGGAAGAGAATCCTACAGAGGCTAGCTAATACTCTGCTCACGGTTGGTGGTGTTTGGTAATGGCCACATACCAAAGTTCTTGATGCCCAATAAACACTGTGACAAGAAACCAGGAGCATCTATGCTTTTAAGCCTCATAATTATTTAAAGAGACAAATTCTGAATAGGCTTCAAGGTTATTTTGTAATTTATTTTGCAAATATTTAATTTTACATTCGAACAAGTATAAGATATAATAAAATATACATGTAAATACACCCCAAAGAACTCTTTACATATTTATAAAATAAAAATTCAAGTGAAATAAGGTATCCTAATGCGATTGGCACAGCCTTTATTTCCTTAGCAATACATGAAATAATAATGCATTTTAGAGCTGAGATCATTTTAGAATTGATGGATTGTGGTACAATCGATGTGACTCTTTCTTTCTATCCTATCTTCCTGTCTAGAGGGCATCAGCATCTAGTGTTGAACTCTCTGAATTGATCACGGATAGCTCAGCTTTTCTGTTTTTTATTCTTAAGGCCAGAAAGATTTTCTGAATATTTTCTCCTAGTCCCTCTTGATTTTTTTGGATAATTACGTTTTAAATTTCACAAACATATTTTCTAGCCTTTTTTAATAATTTCTTTTTCATATCAGCCTCTATCTGTATGTGTATGTGTGTATGTGCACACATGTGTGTACACGACGAGTATGTGTGATGAGTTCTGGAATTAGGAAACAATACTGATTGGAATTTTTAATGTTCTTGTCTAAATTGTTTCCTGCAGATCAGGCCTTCTGAGAGTTGATCAGCACTGTTCTTTATAGTAAACCAATGATATTCTTCAAAGTTTGTTGTAAAGTTTGTCAGTTCCTATCAAATAATGCATAATTTTGGTTATTGGCATAGGCAACTTGCTTCAATTATCTCTACTGTTATATGTGTCTAGGTAAATCTCTTTCTTCAGTAGGCTTCCCATCAAAAAGTGTGCTTAGTTGAGATGACTCATGTTTGTGGAAAAGTATGTCAACTTGCATCTGTCCCAGAGGGCAGAGAGGCAGAGAAGTCTGGCCTGGCTGCCCCGTTTCTCACAGACTCCTGCCTCCTACCTTAACTCTCAAAGTTCAGAACCAGGTGAGTTCTCCTCTTGGACTCTAGAATCTACATTAAAATCTCCTCTCTCAGGCCACATTTTCAACATTTCTTTACAAAGGAGTTCACATTCTTCTGTATTCCCCAGAGAGCAGTTCTAGCTTGCTTATCACTTTGCAGCAGAAAGGTGGGGGACATGGAACCAGCTGGAACCACTGGTGCCCTGTCTCCCTGGGCCCCGTCCCTCAGCATCTGCTGACTCACAATACTGAGCCTGTCCGGGCCAGTCTGTGTGCGGCTCAGGAGCACAGCACAGAGTGGATCAAAGGCCCCTTCTAAGTGCCAGCATCCAGTGACCTTGACCTTCAGCCCTGATCAGGGCCACCTCAATAACTGGGCAAAGATGAATTTGCAGAGAGAAGACTCCAGGGATTGGCTTCATGGATGGAGAGGAAGCAGCTGCCAGCAATTCAGAAGTTACTAACTAGTTATATGACCTTGAGCAAGTTATTTAGAGTCCTTTGGGTTCAGAGTCTCCTCCTTTATAAGGAGAAAGGGTTTGCCCAGATGATCCCTAAGTACCTTCCAGCTCTAACATTGCCTAATAAACGTGCAGCCCAAGACTACTCGCGGCCATGCACTTTACTTTCTTCATTGAGGCTTTTCATTACTTTGTAAGCTTTTGTTATTTCAAAGATGACTTTCGTTGTCAGAAATCTAAGTTGGCTCTAGTGTGCTCGTTATATCGACACCTTTCCCATTTCAGTTAAAGACTTTGATGACAGCTTTCCAGAGAGAGCATGGCAAAATAAAATCATGTTTTCTGTTCTAACATTTGTTTCATCTTCATCCTTTGTCAGCGGAAATATTGCTATTTGTCATTTCAACATTTCCCAGTGACACTTCTTTCCTCATTTGGGGTCTTTGAAGTTTCTCTCAACAGAATGAAGGCCTTCGCTAACAGTTCTCCCTGGCTGCTGCTCTTGGCAGAGAAAAGGGTTTCGGCAAGCCTGCTCTTGTGCTAATCAAGGTCTCTGGGCAGTCTCCCACTCTCCCATAAATAGAGCAGCATTCAATTAGAGGACCAGGGTTTGCAGGAGAAAAACGGCCCTGGGGCTTAGTCTCCTATTGCTTTAGTGCCTCTGTTTGGAAGTAAGCTTATTTATATTCGACAGACCTTACATGCATCTTCCCCAGGAGAGACGTGGGCAACCGGGGTCTGGAGGCAGAAGGGACAGCTGACCTGGTCATCTCTTCCTGACAAGCACGGCTGGGGAGTGAAGCAGGCCATAGAGTCCTTCAGCAGGGGGAGGCCTTGCTGATCCAATGGGTCACAAAGTGTTCCAGAAGGTGCATAAGAAATCTTCCTAGCTGCCTCCACATAGGTCATCTCCCCCCACCCTGATGCTGAACCGGGCAAGTGTGTTTTCTGAGAAACAGGTTTGAGATCAGTACCTCTCTCCCACCCCGTTTGAACTCAGGATTGTTCTGGTTGAAATCAAGTTTTTTTTCTAGAATCCCAGAACCTCTGATACTTCTGCTTTCAGGGGGAGATTGAATAAGGATAATTTTCTTACCTTTAGGTAGGGAGCAGAGAGAAATATTATGGGTGATGAGCATGAGGGATAAACAAATTTTGTTATTGGTAAGGGTGACAAGTGATTAAGAAGGGATTTATTAGAAAGTCACAGAGAGGGGCGCCTGGGTGGCTCAGTGGGTTAAAGCCTCTGCCTTCGGCTCAGGTCATGATCCCAGAGTCCTGGGATCGAGCCCTGCATCAGGCTCTCTGCTCAACAGGGAGTCTGCTTCCCTTCCTCTCTCTCTGCCTGCCTCTCTGCCTACTTGTGATCTCTGTCAAATAAATAAAAATCTTAAAAAAAAAGAAGAAAGTCACAGAGATTCAACATTTGAATAGGGAGGGATTTCAGGCATACTCTAAATGCCACCTCCATCCTGTGGAATCCAAGATCCAAGAATCTGTGCCTTGCCCAGCACCTAGAGCACTGCCTAACACATTATAACAGCTTATTAAACAGTTTTGGATTAAGGGTCCGGTAGCACAAATCCAGGTCGTTACAGTCCTCAGTTAGGGGTGGAGAAAGCCCAGGGAGCGTGAGAGCCAGGAAGAGTCTCCGACGTTTACCACTCCTCCCTTCCCATTGGTCTGTTCTGAACCTTGTTCCAGGCTGTGAGACTTCCGCCTAACAGAACCTCATCTGCCAAGACCCAACAGGAGAAACCTGACCAACATCCCTTGTGTCCACCTCTCCTCTGCCCCTGCATTCAATCAACCCAACACCCCGCGCTGCACCTGCCATCTGCTCAGCCCCTCCCTCGTTCCTCCACTCCAGGCTCATCCACTCCCTCCCCAATCCTCAAACTGTTATTAGGGTTATAATGTAAAAAAAAGAAGCACTTTCATAGCATTCTTCACTTTTCAGGGCCTTCATGATCAAATCTAGTCTTGCTCAAGTGATGTGGCCTTTTAGGGTCTCTCCTCTCACGACTTCTTTATTTGCATTGCTCCCCATTCTGTCTCACGTGAACGTGAACCCTATCATCTGACTTGTATTCCATAATGCATCATATCCTCGCGCCTGTGGATGTTGGCCAAACAGGGGGTTTCCTCTCTGCTTCTTGCCATCATCCCCGCCCATTGGAGCGCTTTGCAACCTGGAGAGCCTGACAGGGCTTCCCCGGGAAAGGTAAGACCAGAGGAGCCCAGCTCTCTGAAACTGGTGACGGATCCTTCTATAACCAGGCTCCCCTAGTACCAATGAGTTTAAGTCTCCCCATTTTAGAGATGGGAAAAAAAAACTTACTAATGAGAGATTTTACATAATGGGCTGCAAATCATATACCTAATAAGCAGCAAAGAAGGATTTGATGTTCCTCAGTTAACCTTCCCATCATATCACTCATCACGAGGGGCAGCGGCTACCCCTGCGGAAGGAAGGCACAACACCTGCCTTCTCCTCATTTCCAAAAAGACAAGCTACCTTAATTATGCTCATTTCTATACTAATCATGGTGGTCCATATGGAATTTTCTTTTTGACTCTGGGTCTGGGCTGGAGACAAAATGTTCATTGTGGAAGCACTGGTGGTAATTATAATCGAAAAATCTCCATCCATTTAGAGCCAGGTTCCAGGTTATGCGGGTCACGGCAACCATTTTCCCAGGTAATTTCTCACAGAAGTTTGAGAAAGTCTAAAAACATTTCCAATATGGCACCACTTGGTGTCGCTATGAGTCTGCATGTAGTTGACAGATGGCGCCTTCCTTTTCATGACAAAGGAGAGCTTGTTTATTTTAAAGAACTTCCGGGCTAAACTGGAATACACCTATCAGAATTCAAATAAAACTCTGGCTTTTCACTTTTATTTTCCAAAACTTAATATTATGCAGCTTTGGGTTTATTTCAGTGGACATACTCCAACAAACAAATCTCGTATTAAAAATAAACAAGCCTCATCTTAGTACACTGAACATAAATAACAGAACCAGAAAGAAACCCTTAAAATACTGTCAAGGGCAAATCAATGCAAAGTGAATGGAACTTTTAGAATTGATTTCTTACAACTAGTAATTTGATTATTAGTGCCACTCTGGTTTTATTGTGCTGGGGCTGCTGGAAGCAGTTGGGTCCATTGAAATGGCTAAGACAAATCATATTGATTGAATATTTGTGGTGTGAAGACATTGTGTTAAATGATTTCTAAGGTCTATAAAGTGTATAAAGTCTAATCATCGTCATTACGGCGACCACTGAAATGCTTTACTTTTGTGTGACGCTTTGCAGCCTGGAAGGCATTTTATCTTAACGACTCCCATGAGGCAGAGGGCAAATGTCAAAAATACTCAGGGAAACCATTAGAAATAAAGGAAAGATGGGGAAGCATCTGTGAATTGCCTATAAAAATATATCAGAGTTTATTAGGCACATCTTGATATTGGACTGCATGTTTTCCACAGTACTTGCTAAGATCATTAGATTTAATCATGGCTTAAAAAACATTAAAAACAAATAAAGTGAAAGAACAAATGAATGACCGTAGAATTAAAACCGTCGCTCAGGGTCATCCCCTGGCTGGGTGAAGAATCAGCCAAAGTGCCTGTGTCCACTGCGTTAGGATGACCATCGGGTCTTTGCTTTTTTGTTTTTTGTGTTTTCTGTTTTGTTTTTGTTTTTTATTTTTATTTATTTTTTATTTTTTTTAAAGATTTTATTTATTTATTTGACAGAGAGAGAGAGAGAGAGAGATCATAAGCAGGCAGAGAGGCAGGGCAGAGAGAGAGGGGGAAGCAGGCTCCCTGATGAGCAGAAAGCCCAATGCAGGGCTCATTCCTAGGACCTGAGATCATGACCTGAGCCGAAGGCAGAGGCTTTAACCCACTGAGCCACCCAGGCGCCCCTGTTTTTGTTTTTTAAAGATTTATTTATTTGACAGAGAGAGAGAGAGAGTAAGAGAGGAACACAAAAAGGGGGAGTGGGAGAGGGAGAAGCAGACTTCCCACTGAGCAGGGAGCCCGATGTGGGGCTCGATCCCAGGACCCTGGGACCATTACCTGAGCTGAAGGCAGAGGCTTGATGACTGAGCTCCCTAGACGCCCCAACCATCAAATCTTTGTTATACCTATTGTACCTTGAGGTCTAGACCCATAGAGTAATCTGCTTATTGGAAATGGTTTCTCAGATGTCTGCAGGAATCCAAACTGCCCAGATTTCAAAGTAAAGACATTTTCCATTCTTGGATCTGCTGCGCCCCACCCAGCACCCTCCTGATTTCCAGTCTCACCAGATGGCACTGCCTTCCAACCCTGTTCTCCAACTCAGTCACCCTACACCCCCTCTTTCTCTCACTCATGCCTTCTTGTCTATTTGTCCTGTGAACACTGATGTCTCTTCTAATCTTTCTTCAAATCCCCATACCCATGGCTGAGGGTCTTTTCAAGTTCTTTTCATCTCTCTCAGAAAAAAAGCTACTTCCCCAGCTTCTCTTTTCCCCTCCCCTCCACACTGTTGCCAGAACCAGTCAAGAAAAGTGAATCAAGTCTCACCGAACCCTTAACTACCGGATGAAATCCTCTTTTCCATGCTCCCTCTCTACTAGCACAGCACCTGTTAAGTCTTGTACCACAGCTACACTGAACTCCCCAGCAAGTGTTCCATCAATTTTCGTTGAATTAATACAGAGATAAGTGACAGCGTGATTGGATGGCTAATGGACTTGCACCTTTACCTGCCAATTGTCACATCATTATTAAAACTTTCTTCTTGGGGTCGTGAAGTTTTTATTAGGTTCAAAAATCCTCAAAAATAAATGATCAATTAAATGTGTGTGAGTGCATGTGAAAAGACTTGGGAGCATCAGGATGTAATTTTTTTTAGTTTATCTGTGAATTTCGGTTAGCCAGCTAAGCAGCTTCAGGGTGCAGATGGGTCCTGTGTTTGGAGTCTGGGGTGTGGCCAGAGGCTGCTGCAGGTACCCTTGACTTTCTTCCCAAGGCAGCTTGGGGCCATTGCTGGGAGGAACTCCACTCCTGTTATTCTCACTGCCATAGACTGCTGGCTAACCTTGGGTAAGTTATTCTACTTTGGTTTTTCCTAAGCAACGTTAAAATAGCAACATTAACCTACCCCCCACAGGCATGTTAATAAGTACATTTTCCCCCAAAGTGCAATGTACAAATTTTCATTAGTCATAGGGCTACAATAATAGTTAATTGTCCCTAGTTCTCCTTGTTATTTACTGCCCACTCAAGCAAAAGGAGTTACTGAAGGGACTGGGGTGGGGGGAAGTTGCAAAATATGCTGATGTACCAAATAAGTTGCCAAGAGAATAAAAAAAATGTAATCAAGACTGCCGAAGACCTTCTGATTTCCATCCCAACGAATCATTAGAGATTCTATTGCAAACTCATTTTCTTATCTCTTACCTCTAAGTCAGCTCCTCTGCCAAGGACTTAAGGACTCAATTTATCATCTCCCTTAACAGGTACCTTGGCTGCCAGTGTGCCTTGGCTCTGGATCTACCCAACTGATTTACAGCAAAATTGATCCTGACTCAGAATGTTTGTGCTCTGGGTTTTAAATGCAAATGCATAAGTGCTGGAGTGATAGAAAGCAAGAGACAACCCTTCTCCTATGTATATGTAACTTTCACTCCCAGCTCCTCTTCTGAAAGAGGAAAATTGCCTTTAGAACCAACCAAGTGTATCATACCACAAAACATCCTTCCCTTCTTTCTCCTTCTATCAGGACATGTAAAGAAAAGAATAAGGCAAAGGAAACTTCCAGAAGGAAGAGTCTCTAGAACATCAAAAAAATCAAAGCATCTTACCAAGGTTTATATCCCAGCTGACTGACCCAGTCTTTCCAACATTCTTACTGGTCAGCTGACAGGACAACTACACTGAAACAAATCAGTAATTGTATTGAGCTTCTCAATAGAGATGAATCATCACGGCATTAGAAATATTAGAAAGTCCAGAAATAGGCCATGAAAGAGGCTTCCACATTCCTCCTTTTAAAAGCGTAAATCAACTAACCATAGTGTGTATCGAGTCCAGTTGTAGACGACTGGACACATGCCTCTCACGTATCTAGTCTTGGAATTTTCCTTTTCAGCTCCCTAATATTTCCCTTCTAATATGGGTCCCTCTCTTGATGTTTTCTTTCTTAGTCAGAGGAACAGCCGCTTCAAGCATCTTTCCCCCTCTTTTCCTCTGTTGCAAATTAATTAAAAATCCTCAGGATACAGATCATTAATGTATGAACCTTTAGATGCTGGGATAATACAAGTAGTGATTTTGCAAGTGAGAAAACTGAGACTTGCAAGGGTTTGCCCAGGATGCCTAGTTAGTGCCACAAACAGCTATGAGATTCATTCAAGAAAAATGAAATCAAATTTGAAGGCACGAGTTCAACATTATTTGGAAAATACTATTCATTCCAGCTTCAATTCAACACAAAATACTAGCCTATTTCATTTATGTGTTGAGCCATATGAATGAGAGTTTTTGTAGGTTGAAGATACTCTAGTGTGATGCATGTATTCTACCCTGAGCTGTGACTATCAGAGAGCATGAGTCCTTCATAGTAGTTGAACATTCACAGAGATAAGGTATCAAATAGAGCTCATTTATCACCTATTCATTCAACCCACATTAGACATCTTTGACTTGTCTTCTCCATACTTAATCCGTCACAACGTGTCCAATTTCAGCTCCTTGATATTTCTGCAATGCCTTCTCCTTTCCATTCCTAATATTTTTCCCCTTAGATCAAGGGTTGGCAAACATTTTTGGTCAGTGACTGATCATATTTTTGGCTTTGGGGGACAGTCTCTGTCTTGACCACTCAGCTCTGTCCCTGTAGGGCTGAAGCAGACCTAAACAATATGTAAATGAGTGTGGGTGTGTTCCAGTAAAACCTCAGGAACACTTGGCTGCTGTATTTCCTCTGGGTTCCTGCAATCATTTCTAATCTAAATCCTTAATCCAGTCCTTAGTAACGCTAATCTGATCATGCATAGCACTGTGGCGGCACTTAAAACCGTTAACAGCAGCCGTCACCCTCTGGGAGAAGTCCAGATTCTGTTGTGTATTGTATAAGACCGTTCAAGATTTGGTTTCCATAAGCCTTTCCCATGTCGTCCCGCCTTACCTACAGGATACACTTTTCCATTGATCTCAACTGGACGGTGCACAGCTCCAGAAATCTTCTGTGAAGGTCTCCTCTGGCTCTTTGATATGTTGTTTATTCTGTCCAGGTTATGCTCCTTCAAAAAAACCTTCTCTCACTTCTCTAAGCTTCGTATATCCTCTAGTTCTCATCTTGGATGTCATTCCCTTCAGGAAGTCTTCCTTGACCTAAGGCTGGAATAAGTGATCTCTCAAGCACACCCACTAAAAACAAAAATTAGTTCCATTGTGGTATTGTGCTGTAATATCACCCTCTCACTCGGAATATCAGTTAGAGGGCAAAGAACTGTTCTTTACAGGAGCACAGGACTGGGAGGCACAATGTTTGTTACACAGGTCCGTGTATATGTTAATACTTTGGGGAAGGGTGTAAATATGACCTAGTCAGAATGTGAGCATAGTAAATAATGCACATTGCATGTAAAAACTTATGAATGACTTTACTATGTAAATTACTGATGTAATTAATCTCCTCACTCACCTTGTTAAGAAGGTCTTTCAAAGAATCATCTCTATTTTACAATTGAAAAACAGGGCTCATTGAAAGAAAAAGATTTGTCCAAGATTAGAGGATGAATTAACAACATATTCAGGTTCGTTTTGTTTTGTCTTGTTTTTTTTTTTCTTTTCTTTTCTTTTTTTTTTTTTTTTTTTTTTTTTTTTTTTTTTTTGTAGAGAAAGTCTTCTACTTTTCATGGTTTAGAGGTGGGAAGAAAGTTACTATGAGTCTTGAACCTCAATGTGATTTAGTATTATGCAAGGTGGCACTGTGATATCAGTCCATGCCATCCGGCTCTAATTTTCCCCTTACATATGTGGACATATTGTCTGTTTCGACAATATGAAGGTAATTCCCTCAAACCTGCCACAGTCTGACTCGCCTGAAGGCTGGGCCCAGGATGCAATAAGTCGGGTCTGGGCACAGCCATTGCCTTGCCAGTAACCACAGAGGGAGAAGAGGACAGCTCCCAGCAGCCCCTCGCTTGGATCTAGTGAATAATTCATTAGGTTTGCCACTGGCTGGGGAACATCCTTCTTCCACTGATTACTTGCTTTTATCCACCCATTTATCTTCATTAAAGACTTTGTTTCCTTTCAAATACTTGTCTCCAATTTTCCCATTTAAAGCTATTTTTTCCCCTGGCTTTGAGGTTTTAAGATTCACTCTCTTTCTACTCATACCAATGCTAACCACAAATTCCCAATGGAAAGAACGTTGAAATCCTAAAATTGCCCTCACTGTTGAGACACAACCAAATTTCACAATGTTTACTCTTGACATCATTAGTATAGGATATAGACTGGTCAACTATTGTGACCCTTCACTAGAGAAGATTAATGATCAATTTCTGTGAAGATTAATGATCAATTTCCCTTGCCGATGACACATCATTTTACATAACTGAGCTTCTGAGTAAGTCAGTTAAAAGGAATTTGGCAACAGAATGTTTGATTTCTCACATTCCAAAATTATTAACAAAATACATATTCAATAGTCAATGTAAATTTTATTTTTCCCCCCTCTGTATTTCAGTGATATTGAGGGAAAAATAATAAAATTTGTTTTGTTTTGTGTACTTTTCTATTTTAATATGCTCATGATTATTATGATTCTGATGCCATGATCTTTCACTCATGCACTGAACTTTAACCTGATGATTTTATTAGTAATTAATATGATTAGTGGAAAAAGTACCACCTGTTAATTCCTGAGCTCATTCTTTCTAATCTTTTTCTGAAGATGGGTACCATGTTGCCAGTATCCAATCTATTATAAGAGTTTTGAAAAATCATTGTGAGTTAATTAAGTTTCTTGACTAATTTTCTTAATAGCCTAGGGCATTTGTCATTCAGACCTATTGCTTAATACATGTTCATGTTTTCCAAGCATTTTTTCACTTATTCTTTGAAAATAGCAATTTTTA
>RCUC01078326.1:0-21502 GCA_003697995.1 Taxidea taxus jeffersonii
CCTTTAAAATAATTGAGCTGATTTGCGTTCTTTATGCATTGTCACTTTACATCATTCACTGATTCCCCTTTTATCATCTCTGCTGGAAATAAACTAAGAAAATAATTCACATGGTTAGAGTGCAGGGTACAGGTGGCAAGTTATTACATAAATTGTACTAAAATGGTTTTGACACATGATTCAGAGCACTCTTATTAGTAGTTTCTCATGTAATATTAGTTTAAGGCCAATAGCAACTTCTGTGCTAACCTTGCTAACTTGAAATTAAAGTACCTTTTTTCTGTGTTCTCTTTTACCCACTCTCTGCCAGCAGTCTTTCTGTATTCTAATGGTGTGTTGGTGGGTCAAGTGAAGTCAGGTGCAGACTGCAGTGTAATTATTTTTGTCTTTACTGGTATTAGTCATACTTGGAAGGTTTATTTTGCCCGAGTCAGTTAAACATACAAGAAATAAGTTATGATTATGTGTGAGGTATTATGAAAAAGTTTAAAACTCAACTATGTAGGTGGCTTGACTTTTGAGATTTAAAAACTGAGCAGCGAGCTTCTCTCACGTGTGAATTATTTCTAGCCTGTAATGTGTCCTTCTGTAATACTGTCTGGACAGGTATGTGGTGGGGACAAGCCTTACATTGCACCTTCAGATCTGGAGAGAAAACACCTGGATCTCAAGGAAGTGGCGATTAAACAGTTTCGTTCAGTGAAGAAAATGGGTGGAGATGAATTCTGCCATCGTTATCAGGACCAGCTTGAAGCTGAAATTGAAGAAACCTATGCAAATTTTATAAAGCACAATGATGGCAAAAATATCTTCTATGCTGCTCGTACTCCTGCCACACTGTTTGCAGTCATGTTTGCTATGTATATAATCTCAGGACTGACTGGCTTCATTGGCCTAAACTCTATAGCAGTCTTGTGTAACCTTATCATGGGGTTAGCACTGACATCTCTTTGTACTTGGGCATATGTAAAATACTCTGGGGAGTTCAGAGAAATTGGAACAATGATTGATCAGATTGCTGAAACACTATGGGAACAGGTTGGTATCTATCTTTTGGTTTTTCAGTGACTAATATCATCCCTGTGACACTTTTCCACCCTTCTTTTGCAGTATTTGCACACCTATTTTTCCTTTACATGAGGAATGTCAAAAGGATGTTTTCTGTTTTGTTTGGTTGTATAATCTGAATATAAAGTATGAACCGGAGAATTTTTTTCTTCAAGTCATAATTATAGTGTGTTTTGATTGGCTGAAATCTGTAATGTCCTTTGGATAGAGTCTTAGTCATAGGCCTGATGATGCCAGACCATGAGCAGGGCCAGAGTATCTAAGGATTATCTACTTAGAGGAAAGAAAATATATAGTCAGTCTAAGGAAAAGAAATTTGGAAGTGTAGTGCTTCAGGAAAGCAAAAGAAGTTTCATAGTAATACTGGCAAGAAGCAATACATGCTTAATATTTGAGGAAAAATAGTGGATGGCATTAAGGTGTTTGTTGCTTTCCATGAAGATACTGGTGATTTACTGATGCACAACAAGTAACAATCCTATAGGGATTTCTTTTACCAAAGGAATTTTGATGTCTGTAATATGGAAACACTAATGATCAAAAAGCAAAGTGCCACAAAGAGAACCAGCTTCTTTCTCTCTCTTTTTATTAAGATTTTATTTATTTATTTGACTGACAGAGATCACAAGTAGGCAGAGAGGCAGGCAGAGAGAGAGGAGGAAGCCAATTCTCTGCTGAGCACAGAACCCGATGCGGGACTTGACCCCAGGACCTTGAGATCATGACCTGATCTCAGAAGGCAGAGGCTTTAACCCACTGAGCCACCCATGTGCCCAACCAGCTTCTCTTAATCAGTCTTTTACCTCAGCCAGAATTCCAATCATAATCTTTTACCTCAAACTCAGAGAATTCAGAGTCTGGCCTGACAAGAATCTACTAAGGAAAGCCATATTGAATATTGGCCAACTGTGTGCTGGAATTGCCTGTGTTCAGAAAATTCCATTCAGGGATGTCATTAAAATGATCGTCGTGAAATACTTGAGCATCATGTCGAGGATCAGGATGAAAGCTGCAGATATTGATGGACAGTATAATAGGCATTTTCAGATATAATTTCTGGGCAAGTGCAGTATCAGGCTTATTTGAAGATCTAGGATATGCAGGTTCATGTTGGTTTTGGCTTTAAATTTAGAGACTGAAGAAGAAAATAATTTTTTGAGGAAGGTTGATTGGGTATTGACTTTTCTTGTAATAATGCCATTGTTATAAAGTGACCCACTATGTTAATTTGGAATTTGTATTTATTCTTCAGAGAAATGCTCGATTTATTTGGATCTGATTTGGAAGCTTGTGTTTGGATATTTGTTAACTTTAACCCTTTATCTCAAAAAAATCTCTCTCCATATCCCTTTGATACCTTCTGCTAGAAAATGGATTAAAAGCTATCAACAACCTCACTTTTTAAAAAATTACCTACTTTAAAATTTTTGATCATTACTAATTTTCTGCAGCATGAATTTTAATCATTGTACAGTGTCTTATTTTGAAAGCCAATCCTTCTCCTCTATAGCATTGATTCTAGGACTTTAGAGGTTCCATTATTATAAAACAATTAAATAGAAGAATCTAAAATGTATAAAATTATTTTCAGCGTAGTTAAGGTAAGTTCATCACTAGTCAGAGAAAATCTGTGCTTTGTCAACAAACCTTTCCTAAATTTTCTTGCATTTCTCTTTTCTTTTGCTTCAGAGGAGTCCCAGGAAGGTGAGAAACCCACAAAGTCTCATATTCTTATAGTCTTAAACTCTTTAACTTGAGGCACTCTCAGTCATTGTCCTAACGAATCACTCCATGTTTTAGGTGTTTTCCAAACTGTTTGAAGTTACTAGACGTCGAATGGTCCATCGTGCTCTTTCATCAGCACAGCGACAGAGACTGTCATCCAACAATAACAAGAAGAAAAATTAGACAGTATTTTTAACTTTTTTCTCTATCTGAAGTGTTCCCACTTATACATGTAGGACAATAAGCAGGACCGTCTGGGCCGGTCTGCATAAATGCTGTATACTTACCAGATTTGATGCTGCATATAGGGTATGGAATTGCACATCCGTCTCCTAGGAATTGTAAATGGTTTGATTAGGAGGAAAGTAGTTTGTGTTGCATTATCAAATGTCTAACTGCATTATTTGTAGCATCATAACTTTTTTTGGGAGAAGCATCTTTTTATTTCCCACATTCCTGGTTATTTTCATCATTGCTTTGAATTGAATTTTTATATCTATTTTTATATGTAACTCTTTTTTTACCTCATGTTTTTATTTGTTTTGCACATTTCTCATACCACAGGTATTGAAGCCCCTGGGTGATAATTTGATGGAGGAAAACATAAGGCAGTCTGTAACAAACTCTATCAAAGCAGGCCTGACTGACCAGGTGTCTCATCATGCCAGATTAAAGACAGACTGACAGTTCATCTCCTCATGGACTCCACTCTCCCTTTTTTTCATGCTTGCTGTACAATGAGAACTCAAATAAAAATAAACCAAAGTTTACAATCAACTGTAGAAGTAGTTTAGTATAACTGGCTTCACAGATGGCTGCCACAGAGTGTGAACATTGTTTGTTGGTTTTAAGCATTCTGTTCTTGGCTCCGAAGACACGGAGATTGGCTGAGGAGCGTTAGTTTATCATGCACATTTGTGCCATGTTTCTTTTACTTTTTTCTTCCTTTTAATCTAATGTTAGTGAAATTTGTCTTGTGTAAAAGGATATTTCAGGGAAATATTTTAAGAAATCTATTTAGAGTCTGACACCAGTATCCCATTGAAATTTTAATTTTAGTGAAGTTACGAATCACTGTATCAAGAATCAGATCAGAATGACAATGAAGCCTTTCTTGAGCCACTACATTAAAAGTATATATTGCTTTATTGCCTTCAATACCAGTATTACATAAGTGCATGTATCAGAAATTTCACAGAAATTACATGACAACTCTTGTAGCTAAGAAAGTGATTCTGAGGTGTACATTTGTCTTGCCTTTTTAAATTTATAAACCTGCCCTAAAAGGAGATGCATATCTGGGAAACTGAACTGTCTTTATGCAGTTTAGCCTTCATGTACATAAAATATGCCATTAATTTTATTGGGGGAGAAATTCCATCCAAAAATGTTGCCTACAGCTATGAGTTAAGAGTGTCTGTACAGTGTGTAGCTTTTATTTTCTAAAATCACAGATAGGGCATGTATATGAATTATAAATATATAAATACGATTTTGTATTAAAAGTTTTGTAGTTTATGGCAAAATCTGGTTCTGTGGTAGGCTAAGTACAGTCCCTGTGAAGGAATGTTTGTGGCTCATGTCAGTGTGTGAATGCATAGACAATTTGAAGTTTTTGATATATTTGTGATATTTATCTTCCTTGAGCACTGCAATCTCACCCCCACCCCCAAGGGAATTCAGTGGGAATGTTTATCGTGACTTTGTCCTCTGTTGCATTTTAAAGTTATTTCCTGTAATTTATTTTCAGTACATAATTAAAAATTTGTTGTATATATAAAATGAAACTTGTGATTCTTTTTTAAGGAATCCTTCAAGTATGTATTCCATTACATAAACCATGTTTGTTCATACTGAAAAGAGCATGAGCAGGAAACACCCAAGTGAGAGCTTTAAGGTATTGTACCCAAAGCTAAGCTTGTAAAAATTATTTTTCTTTGTCTCTGTTAGGGGAAACTTGTGATTAGCCTAGGTATAGCTGGGGATTTGTTCATTTCTTTTCTCCCTCTCTCTCTCTTTCTTTCTTTCTTTCTTTTTTTTTTTTTTTTGGTGGTATATGTAAGGCTAACATTTTTGCAATATTTTTGTAGCCTTCTTTATAAACACCTATTATTAAAGCACCTAGTTTGGTTTTTAAGTGAAGAAAATTCAGATGTTGAGTTGCATGCCTGAAAGCTCTAAATTTACTTCGTTGGTATAATCTCCACCCCTCCTCCTTTCAAATCTTGTTTTTATATGGATTGTATTTGTTTCCATCTGTATTAAATTGCTACCAACTCATCTGTTCTTAAAACATAAAGAATCCACTTGAAAGGTCTTTTTATTTCTTCTAACACCCTGTTTTATGAATGCTGTGGACTGTTTTTATGAATGAAAAAATAAAAAGTTTGTTGTATAATAGCAATTCTTCTGAAATTAAAAACACAAGAGCTTACCTTTTTTAAAAAAACAAAAGAGTTGTGAAATCTCGACCCTGGATTTGTTAGTATTTCTTGTTGGGGAATGTGTTTTCCACAAAGAAGATAAAATTCTATAAAGAATTCCAAGAAAAAACACTTGGGTTTCAGCTGGAAGACTCTGAAAGTACTGGTTAAGTAAAAAGCAATAAAAGGGATTAAAGAAAGACATACTCAAAACTGTTGACTAATGTAACTTTGGTGTTAGTATCTTTTCTGTGGAACAATTTTGTAGTAACCCATATAATATGGAAGGTTGTTTTTTTTTTTTTTAAAATTTTTTTTATTTATTTTGCAAAAAGAATGAGCACAGGCAGACAGAATGGCAGGCAGAGGGAGAAGAAGGCTCCCCGCTGAGCAAGGAGCCCGATGTGGGACTTGATCCCAGGACGCTGGGATCATGACCTGAGCTGAAAGCAGCTGCTCAACCAACTGAGCCACCCAGGTGTCCCTTGTTTTTTTAATATGGAAGGTTTTTAAAAGAAATACTTAATGACAAGTGATTTATCTTCCTAATTAAGACACAGATAATTTACTTTTATGGAAGGGACAATCATTCACGACCCTGCTACTGAGTTTGTCGTGTGTGTGTGTGTGTGTGTGTGTGTGTGTGTGTATACATGTGAAATTTATTTTGAAAGGGAGTGAGTGAGTACATGAGCAGTTTGGGAGGGTGAAGGTGGAAGGTGGGGGAGAGGGAGAGTCCCAAGCAGGCTCTGTGCCCAGTGAGACAAATGTGGAGCTTGATCTGATGACCCCAAGATCATGACCTCAACCAAAATCAAGAGTGGGACACTTGGGCGCCTGGGTGTCTCAGTTAAGCATTTATCGGCTCAGGTCATGATCTCGGGGTTCTGGGATGGACCTCTGCATCAGGCTTCCCAAGCAGGGAGCCTACTTCTCCCTCTCCCTCCCTCCCTGCTCGGGTTCTCTCTTGCTAATCTTTTTTTTAGTGATTTTTTTTTTAATCTAAAAAAAAAAATGTGGGACACTTAACCAACTGAGCCACCCAGGCACTCCTATCATATATTTCTCGTGAAGACAGCTAGTCCTCAAGTCACTGAACTTACTCTACTTGTAGAATTGAAGAGCTGTATTTCACTTGAGAGGGTTTTATTTTCAGAGAACTCTAACTTGGATTTGGCTCTAGTTATTTCCAGAATTGGACAGACTAGGGGCTTCATCCTTGTGGAAGGTATAGTGCTGTTGGTGTTAGTTAATGTTGGGATTTTAAAAAGTTTGGTCTTAACTTGGTTAAGAACCTATTAAAAATATATACCACAAAATTTCAGTAAACAGTGTGGCTGTTGCTGTTAGTGGTGCACTATATAAATACTCAAAATGGCCTTTCACAAAGTCTTTGTAAGCACTTGCTTAGTCTTTTAATTAACTAGGGAATTGGCTTTTTGATTAGCTGCTTATCTGCTAGTAGAGGTTGCTTGAACACTCTTAGCCTTTATTGGTGGTTGAATTCCCAAACTTCGATCAGAATCAACCTGTGCACTTGTTCCCTTTCCTGTCATAGTTGTGGGATGATGATATAAAATCCGCTTGGAGAGCGGTGGGTTGTGCTTCTGGTGGCCATCTTCTCATGGCCAGTATTTACTGATCTCACAGGGTTTGCTAACCAAATGACTTTCTTGGATTCAGTTTGGAGCTTCAGTCATGGAACATAAATTTGGGGAATCTTCCAATAGGTCTCCTGGGCAAACAAAGCTGAATTAGGGCTTTTCCGAGGAGAATGGTTGCTACTTTATCTACGCAAGCCTTAGATCTTAGGGATTTCTCCTTCAGATTTGGGGTTTGCTGGAGTTTAGGTTGAGGAACTGATCTACCCTTGACATCCTTCTGTGCAGTGCAACTCCTGTATGTTCTTTTAGATTTGTGACTTTCTGGGCTTTTCGGAGCCAAAGCTCTCAGTTGACCAGGTCAAAAGTGCCTCAAGGTATGTACAGAAAGGTTGAGAAAAGGGGATAGCGGCCTTTGTATAGCCCAGGAAAGTGCTTCCACTTAATGTTGGCACTTTTCATACAACAGCCCTGTGAGGTTGGTAGGAAAGCACGTTATCAAAGAAAGCATCCGTTACCAAAGAAAGCATCCAGTGTACCTCAGGCTTGCAAACAAGGATTCTACTACACATCTCTGGGGGTTTCGGTCAGTATGAAGTTTCAGACACAGATGAGTAATCTTCCTACTATGATGAAAGCTCTGTCTTGATGGTGTTCTATAAAGCACCAAAAGGTGAAGGAGACACAGTTTTATTAATACTGAAACAAGGTGAAAATCACCCATTATATTACTCATATGAAACAAGAAGTGAAATTGTCCTGTTCTTCAGTGCACCTCAGTGGTGACCATTATTTGGTGTGCTGTTAAAATCACTCCTGAGCTTACTGATACGTCTGTGTGCATAAAACATACTCCTGATTTTTATTCACACAGAAACAATTACCCTGTAATTTTTCCCCCCATGTAACAATTTTCCTCGGCTACTCAGTAATTCTTCATGCTCCTGTGATGCGTTGATTCTTCTGAGGGTAGGTGGGGTATTGAGGAGAGAACATTAGACCTTGGATTGCTGCTAATAGTTTTTATTATTTTTTCTGAGTTTTCCCCTACCACAGGATTGGTGAGAGTCAGATAATAAAATGTGAAGGGTGTTTGGGAAGCAGGAATCGAAAATGTGCGCTCTTAATCTTTCTTGTTTTATTTTTATTTTTTAAAGATTTTATTCATTTATTTGACAGAGATCGCAATTAGGCAGAGAGGCAGGCAGAGAGAGAAGGGGAAGCAGGCTCCCTGCCAAGCAGAGAGCCTGATGCAGGTCTTGATCCGAGGACCCCAAGACCACGACCTGAACTGAAGGTAGAGGCCTAACCCACTGAGCCACCCAGGTTCCCCTAATCTTTCTTGTTTTAATGTTCCTGTACTGCCTTTATTTGGCCAGTCATCTGGTAAATGATTTCCTGAAGGTTGTCCATTGCTAAGGTGGGTGGGATAGGACTGTTTGAGCATTAGTTTAGACTTCCTAGTCACAAAATGGGAAGACTACCTAAAAGCTTGGAAGCATACTTAAATTTTAATTTTAGGAAAAGGAGATGGACCTTAGAGTTAAAACTGAGTTTTGGTCCCAGCGCCACCCCTTCATGCTTTGTGAACTTGGGTAAATGCTACGTGACAGCTTAGCCTCCACTGCTTCATTTTAAAATGGAGAGGATATATCTATACCTCTGTCTCTCTGGGAAAAAAGGCATTATTTCACATGTTTGCAAATAGAACACTTAACTGGCTTAGAAGACAGCTGGATTCTCATATCAGCTTCTACATTCACATGTTGCAATATGTTGTTTTGGTTGAAGTATATGAAGAAAATCTGGCCTCACATAGTTATGTAGTTGGAAAAGGAAGATCTTCCCAGAATCCCAAAAGTCTACTGGGGACTCCAAGGGGTCCTTAGATTACATTTTGAGAACCACTGCCCTAGAGTAAGAAATGCCATTGGTAGGCATGTTAAACAGTGCTCCTGTATGAATTTGAAAGGACAAGGTGTACTGTTTTTTGTTTTATTTCCAAGTTTGGGATTATTTTTCTTTTCTTTTTTAAAAAGATTTTATTTATTTATTTGACAGATCACAAGTAGGCAGAGAGGCAGGCGGGGGCGGGGGGTGGGAAGCAGGTTCCCCGCTGAGCAGAGAGCCTGATGTGGGCCTCGATCCTAGGACCCTGAGATTATGACCCGAGTCAAAGGCAGAGGCTTAACCCACTGAGCCACCCAGGTACCCCGGGGATAATTTTTCTTAATACTTAAAAGCCCATGTCATGTTCCTGTCATCAGAAACAGATTGTGCCAGACAGACCAAATTCTCCTTGGAAATAGTAGGAACTGGGACTGATTATAAACCCATTTCTTTATAATAACCCCCCTACATTCTATCAATGTAAACTGTGTGCAAGAAAATTTCAAATTATTAAAATATCACCCTTAGTACTTGGAACTTGTGTGAGATGAAGACTGATAACCTTTCATAAAGGCCTTCCAGTTTGTTATCTCTTAGTGTATAAAAGTCGGTCTCTTTTTTAATTTTTTTAAAAGATTTTATTTATTTATATGGCAGACAGCACAAATAGACAGAGGCAGGCAGAGAGAGAGGAAAGCAGGCTCCTTGACGAGCAGAGAGCCCGATGCGGGGCTCCATCCCAGGACCCTGAGATCATGACCTGAGCCAAAGGCAGAGGCTTAACCCACTGAGCCACCCAGGGGCCCCGAAAGTCAGTCTCTTTTGATTGGATACCCTGCTATATACATAATGTGTTTTTTGAAACTGCATTTTCTGTTTAAAAATCCTGAATCTTTTTTCACGACAGTAAATCATATTCCCAAGTTTTTTAAATGGCTACATTTTATTTTGTTACTCTTTACATTGACACTTCACATTTCATAACATTGCATTTTTGACATTTTCATTTTTGCTGTGTTAATAATACAGCGGGAATGACCTTGTACCTGCATCTTAACGCACCTCCCTGAATAACCAGGAGATTGGAACAAACTCCTGGAGGTAAAATCACTGCTCTCTGGGAGTCTCTCTAGCAATACTTCTATTTTCTGTCTTCTCTAGCAATACTTGAGAATACCGTCCTGCCACCAGTGCTTCTAGGACCGACACCATCATGCGTCACTACTCATCTCCCCCATTCAACCTCAGAAAATGAAGTCATTTATCTCCACACTGCTTCACATATGACTTGAGCCAGTGGTTCTTAACTCTGATTATGTATCAGGATCATACCTTATTGACCCAATCACATGGAGATTGTGATCCAGGTGGTTTGGGCCCAGGCTTTAGTTTCCTGAACATTCTGCAGGTGGTTCTGTTGTGCAGGTAGGACAGAACCATTCCTACACTTACCCAGCCTTAACCCTTCCTTGCTTTCTTGCCCCTTTCTTGGTGCTCTGTAATAATCCACTGTCTGTTGTTAGCAAATTTGCCTAAAACTTGATCTCTGTTTTTATTTCTCTCCTAAGCTGAAACCTGTTTACCTTTTTTCCCACTTTCCCAGCTGAATGTCTCTGGTGCAGCCCACTCAAGGCTGGTTTTCCCCACACCCGGGCTAGATTTAAAAGAAAAAAAAAAAATTATTTATTTATTTGGCAGACAGCACAAGGAGGCAGAGCAACAGGCAGAGGGAGAGGGAGAAGCAGGCTTTCCACTGAGCAGGGAACCTGATGTGGGGCTCGATCCCAGGACAGGATCATGACCTGAGCTGAAGGCAGACGCTTAACGGACTGAGCCACCCAGGCCCTCCTGGCTAGATTTTTGACAGCAGTCACCCCTCATCCTTTCAGCTTCTTTATTCCATTACTCCCTGTTACGACATCTCAGATCCTTTCAAATCTGTCTCCTCCTTTGGCCCCACTGCTTCTTTGTGCATGTCACCCCACCTTATTTCCTTCTTACTCTCCTTAGATGCATCGGTCCAGCACTATGCTTATCCTTTATACACTTTCTTGTGGTACTCATACCATTGTGTTACTCATACCTCTTTTTTCTAGCAGCTGAATGTTACTGCAGAAGATGACAGAAGCCTGGTGGCTAACGTTCCTTAAATTGCATGACTGCAGATCTGAAATGGGTGCTCAGTCCTGCCAAATAACCTGGCCACACGTCTCTGGTATATTGAGGGACTATTCACCTTCTTGCTCTTCACATTATTAAAACCCTTTCCCTGCTCTTATTCTGCACCAATGACTTCACCTTACATCTCATAAAGAAGAATGCATGCAAGAAGACAATTATTTTTATCTTGCCACAATTGACCTGAGTGTGACTCTGAATGTGCCCACATTATTCTGTATTTCTCTGTTACACAATGGCTGGTGTCCCTGTTCCTATCGAAGGTCTGCACTTCATATGCGCTCTGGAATCTATTTTCATGAGGACTTTGACCCTGCGAATAGCCTTTTTCTTTGCATGTCTCGCATCATCAAATTCTTTGCTACTGCATTATTTCTTTTGGCCTTCAGACATTCCTTAGTTTCACTCAACTTCAAAAAACAACCCCCCCCCCCCACTGCTTCCTTTAGCCTGTCTTGTCTCTTCTAGCTACCGTTCTATTTTTTCACTTTTCACAGCAAATTTTGTGAAAGATTTCTATACACACAGTGCCTCTGTTTTCTCATCTGAACTGACTCCAAGCTGGCTTGCCTCCACTAGTTTATGGAAACAGTTTGGATTAAGGTTATAAGACCTCTTTAAAGCTAGCAGTCAGTCTTAAAGCACGGTCTCAGCAGCATTTGACCTAGTTGACTATACCTTCATTCAAATACATTTGTGATTATTTCACCTCACTGATCTCTCTCCTACTCCTTGTCCTTTGTTGGATCCTATAATCACCATCTTTACACTGGTGATTCTGCTATTAAATCTGTATCTCCCACCCAGACTCTATTGAACTACACCATATCTCCATTTGTATGTCTGTTTCAGTTTATGCCAAGGCCAGAACTACTGATTCTTTCCCCCAACTGAGTCTGCTTAAAGCATTTTTGCCTCAGTAATCCAAGAGCTCTTTTTGATTCTATTCTTTCTCTCAAATCCACATTCAGCCCATCCTGAGCTCCTTGGTTCTGTTTCAGAACGTATTCTGAATCTGATTTCTTTCTAGTTCGCCTGCTAAAACTCCGGTTATACACAGTCATCTGTCATCAGCCCAAATTGGTCTGCTCACCCTGTTAGAGCCAATTCTCCCCAAAGTGGTCAGAACCACTCTTCCTCTAAAAAGCCAATCAGGTCATACTGTGCTATTTCATTCTCCAGCGATTTTCCCTTATTGCCAAAATAAAACTCACGCTCCTTATCTTAGCTGAGAAGCTGGCCCTTGGATGTCTCTGTGAGCCCATCATCCCTTTTCCTCATTCGCTGTGCTCCAGTCACACTGACTCTGCCCCTAAACACGGGAAGACTATCTCGGGGCTTCAGTGCTTGTTTATTCCACAGGGAACATTCTTTCATCCAGTCTCCCTTCTCATCGTCCAGATCTCAACCCAAACATTAGTTACCTCCTCAGAGATGTCTCCTAACCACTGTTAATACCAGTAGCTCTATTGCTTTACTCTATTTTAGCATTTTCTTCTCAGTAACAGATAATGTATTTGTTTGCATATAATATGTCTTCCTGTATTAGCATGTTAGCTTCCAAAGGATACAGGTTCTCTTTGTTCAGCTGCCAACTGTCAACTTGAGAAGTGTGCCTGGTAGAGTCAGAACACAGGATTATTAACAACTCGAATTGTCAGAGCTGTAAACACTCCTTTCAAATACAGAGTGAGGCCGTTTTGGTTTTTTTTTTTTTTTAGATTTTATTTATTTATTTGACAGACAGAGATCACAAGTAGGCGGGGAGGCAGGCAGAGAGAGAGGAGGAAGCAGGCTCCCTGTGGAGCAGAGAGTCTGATGTGGGACTTGATCCCAGGACCCTGGGACCATGACCCGAGCTGAAGGCAGAGGCTTTAACCCACTGAGCCACCCAGGTGCCCCAGAGTGAGGCTGTTTAACAGAGCTCTTGGATGAAACAACTGCAGATCTCTCTGCCACAGCAAATGGTCATGTAAACACCCTTGTACCACAAACTTGGAGGGGTCTTGGAGGGAGAAGTAAATGGGTAAACAATATTGAGAAGAACAGTCTTAATGTCAACTATACCTAACTAAAAGTATTTGGCATGCTTAAAACGAGACTATACATACATACATTAAGCAAAACTCTCTTCCATCTTTTTTTTTTTTTTAAAGATTTTTATTTATTTATTTGATAGACAGAGATCACAAGTAGGCAGAGAGGCAGAGAGAGAGGAGGAAGCAGGCCGTCCGCAGAGCAGAGAGCCAGATGCGGGGCTCGATCTCACGACCCTGGGATCATGACCCGAGCCGAAGGCAGCGGCTTTAACCCGCTGAGCCACCCAGGCGCCCCAAAACTCTCTTCCATCTTTCAAAAACAATGTAGGTAGAATAGTGGAGAAGAAGCTCCGGGGAGGAGAAAGAAATTAAGGAGGTAATTCTGGTAAGCTTCACACTGGTTTGCCTTCAGTAATATTTCCCGGGGAAGTTGACTCCTTGGGTGTCGGCCAACAGCTGTTGTTGAGTAAATGTCAGGATATTATTTCTGGGCTGTTTGTAGTGTCAATGTGTGTACCTATGGACTATGTTTCTCCTGACTAAAGAGGTGTGGTGCCAGAGAGAGGAGAGCAAATGAGGAGTCAATGTAAAAATCCTGGGTGGCTCAGTTGGTTAAGCGGCTGCCTTCGGCTCAGGTCATGATCCCGGCGTCCTGGGATCTAGTCCCACATCGGGCTCCTTGCTCGGCAGGGAGCCTGCTTCTCCCTCTGCCTCTGCCTGCCTCTCTGTCTGCCTGTGCTCCCTCTCTCTAACTAATGAATAAATAAAATCTTAAAAAAAAAATTTTTTTTTAAAGGATTTCCCTTTTATTTATTTTTGTTGTTTATTTGTCAGAGAGAGAGAACGAGCACAGGCAGACAGAGAGGGAGGCAGAGGCAGAGGGAGAAGCAGGCTCCCTGCCAAGCAAGGAGCCCGATGTGGGACTCGATCCCAGGACGCCGGGATCATGACCTGAGCCGAAGGCAGCTGCTTAACCAACTGAGCCACCCAGGCGTCCCAAAAAAAAATTTTTTTTTAAATCCATAAAGAGATGTTTAAAGATATTATGATGAAAATTTTCAAACACAAAGTAGAACAGTATAATCAACTGCCACGTACCCACCACCCAACTTAGTTGCCAGCACAGTCTGATTCCATCTATGCACTCCCACTCCCGCATTCCCAGACTTAGTTATTTTGAAGGCCATCTCAGATACTATATTTTTCAATCATAAATACTCCAGTATATATCTCTAAAACATTAGGACTTTCATTTTTAGCAACCACAATACTCTTATTTTTTTCTGAAAGAATAACATACTACTCAATGTCAAATATCCAGTCAACATTTAAATTTTCCTGTCAATCTTATAAATAGCTTCATACAGCCAAAGCTGCTGGCCATCTGCTACAAGAAGTTGAGCAAACGTTTCATGGGCATTACCCTTGCTGTGTGGTACAGGCTCTATAGACCTCACAGATTCCTCAAAAGTGAAGGATCCATTTACCTTATCTCTTAATCCTTCAAGAATTGTGTATCTCCGCTGAGTCACAGGGTTCCATTGATCAGGGCATTTTGAATACGAACAAATGAAATAACCCTCTTTATACCCTCCCTTTCTCCCATCCCCCCCTCAAAAAATTACATTTGAGAATTAATAGCTTTTTATTCTTGATAAGGAAACGTTATGCTGTTGGCTTAGTAACTTCCTGCTCTGAATCTCACTTCTAGCTCAGGCAGAATTTTGCAAGGTGAATACGGACAGTGAACTTGAAAGGGCCAAGAAGGAAGGCCGTGGTAGTAGTTGTAGTAGATCAGTTGTAGCAGCAATATTCATTCATTGGCTTGACAACCCATTTACTCATTTTATAATTCAAATTATTCACTCCACAGATTTTTAAAAAATTTTTATTTATTTATTTATTTATTTGACAGACAGAGATCACAAGTAGGCAGAGGCAGGCAGAGAGAGAGGGAGAAGCAGGTTCCCTGCTGAGCTGAGAGCCCAATGCGGGGCTTGATCCCAGGACCCTGAGATCATGACCTGAGCCGAAGGCAGAGGCTTTAACCCACTGAGCCACCCAGGTGCCCCCACTCCACAGATTTTTATCAGTACCATATGTCAGACCCAGGTAAAGGCATGAGGGAAACATTAATGAACAAAAGAGACAAATACGTCAGCTTTTGTAGGGAAGTGAGTTGTAAGGTTTGTTAGAATGTAGTAACTGCTGTGGAAGAAAAATCAATCTCCAGTCTACTTCACACGAAGCAACTATCTCTTTTACAAAATACACTACTTGTTTTTCAAAAGGGGAAGCCCTAAATTTTAAATTATTGCATCCAAACTCTAAATTCAGGATTTTGGTTTGATGTTTGTTTTTTAATTTAAACAAAATTCCATCTTAATACCCTATCACCTGTGGATAAAATGTAAAATGAATCAACGGAGACTATGTAGAAGGGTTGGGGAGAGAGTGAAGAAAGAATTAGCATACATGCTTATGCACACAGCTCATCAAAGATGGAGAAAAATGGCCATAGTTGATATTTGTCCAATCTGTGTTTCTTTTGCCTTCAGCCACTATTTCGTCTGGCTCTTCTTTGAAGAGCAGCACAAACCTTTATTCTGAGAGATCTGCACACTTGGTGGCCCTCTACTTCTCTAGAGTTGCTCTAGTCCTCTGTTAACTTTCACCCCTAAACAAGGCAGGACAAGGAGGATCCCCTAGGTTCCAAACATTCCTTCCTGTCTCATGTAGCACCAATCCTGTTTTCCCTTAGTAGTGAGGATCAATAACCTCAGCTAAAACCATAAACACTCACCCCACCCTCCACCTAGCCCCTATTTTATTTGCTTGTTTAGTGATATGGTATAAGGAACCTGAACTGGTGAAGTGCCTGTCTCAGCTGGTAAAAATAATTCCCTGGTGGAAACATTTCTTTCGTGGACATTTTCTATATCCCATCCATTGGCACTTACTTACATTCCCTGTAGAACTGTTCTGCATATACTTACTTGCTAACTTTTCAGTGAAACCTAGGCTTCTCCAAGGTAGATGCAAAGGTGTATCGAATGTCAAAATCTTAGCCCTAACATGACTTCTTTCATATCCAGTAAATCTATCTCCAACTAAAGATGATGCCTACGGTCTCATCCTTGCCTTTACTACTCCTGCAAAGATACAAAGGTGATCATTGGAGAGCTGGTAGAAACGGGTCTCTGGAGAAAAGGGTGAAAGATGCAGAGGGACGCCTGGGTGGCTCAGTTGGTTAAGCGGCTGCCTTCGGCTCAGGTCATGATCCCAGCGTCCTGGAATCGAGTCCCACATCGGGCTCCTTGCTCCGCAGGGAGCCTGCTTTTCCCTCTGCCTCTGCCTGCCTCTCTGTCTGCCTGTGCTCGCTCTCTAACTAATAAATGAATAAAATCTTAAAAAAAAAAAAAAAGATGCAGAGAGAACTTTATGATCTCTCAACTTGTTCTGCCATCTTGGAGAAAAAAAATACAGTTATTTATATTTATGTTTATATTTATATTTATATTTACCTCATGGCTTTTAGATCCTAAGCTCTCAAAGATTCATTTCTTTGCAGTAATACTTAGAAAAGCTACCTTTACCCTTAAAGTCTGAATATTCCAATTTTATTATCTTGTTTAGCCCAGTGGAATTATTAGAGAACAATAGGCATGCTGATTGCTACCAATTTATTTCAAACACTTCTGAGGAAAGAATCACAAAACATTGGCACTATTTTTTTTTTTTTAATTTGTCATATAGAGAGAGCGCAGGAGTGAGCACAGGCAGACAGAGAGGCAGGCAGAGGCAGAGGGAGAAGCAGGCTCACTGCCGAGCAAGGAGCCCGATGTGGGACTCGATCCCAGGATGCTGGGATCATGACCTGAGCCGAAGGCAGCCGCTTAACCAACTGAGCCACCCCAGCGTCCCTGGCACTATTTTTTTTAACTTGGGCCAATATGCTCTTGAAGGCTTATGAAGGCTTATGCAGAGTATGTAAGCCCATCTTGCTCACCCGTGTGTTTACTCATTCGGCACATACCTATAGTGTGCTTGCTATATTCCAACCCTACTACATGCTGGGAGCACAGTGATGAAGTCCAGGCACAGGCCCATTTGCCACAGCCTTTGTATTCTACAAGGGGCACCAAGACTTGCCTAGTTTGGCCCCATTTCCTGGGGTTAGGAAGTGCTGTCATTCACCTAGAGTACAGCAGGGGGCAGGTGAAGTCCGTCTTTCAAATTCATCTGTGGCGGCCTAGCGTTTCCAGTGTTGCAAAGTAGAATTGTTACTTAGTTTACCTTTGGAAACTGGAATCTGGTTTTGCGTTTTGCTCATTGCTTATCAGACTGGGGGTGCCGCTGGTAACAAATTTGAGGAAAAACCAAACATTTTACCTTTCAGAGCAGACATTTTTCTGGAAGAGCTGTGAGAGAAGCTTGCTAAGTGAAGGAATTCTACTCTGAATGCTTTCAAAAATAAAGACTATTCAGTGGATTTGATATTAACAATTTTTTCTATGAATTTTCATTTAAGTGTTTGCTCAATGGAACTATAGTTGCATTTTTATTGTTACTGAGAGTGGGTAAAGAAACCATGATGCCCATGAGCTAATCTTGTTCTTATTTTAGCAGCAGTAGGTCTACATCCACAGATTTTGAAAGGGAATAAGAGATTTGAGAAATGTAGAGAAAGCAAATGTGTGTGTGAGTGTGTGTGCATGTGTGTGTTTTACATACTGTAATGGCTACAAGAATGGTACCAGAGGGGCAGAAACAAAGGATTAGGGATGTGGGGTATTAAATTTTGGGCAAAGACTTCAAGAGAATATTCTAATTTTGGACTTTTTAATGCTATGTTAGATTTGGTGGGTGCTTTACAGCAATCAGTATTCATCTGAGGTATGAAGATATTAGAATTTCCTTTGAAAAGGAAAATCTGAGTCAGACCAGAATCACCTGAGCAGCTTTTTTTTTTTCCCCCCAACCAGTACCTTATTGGATCTTTTATTAACCTATGATTTCCTTGGCCCTCCAGTTATGCTTGGTGAAACAAACACAAGAAAATTGCACCAACTGTCTCTGGGTATGGCCTCCTAGAGAGCTATTGGGTGAGTAGATGTGGAAGGGGAGGGAGGTAAATCTGAATCTGAGAGCCAATCACATCTCATATTCTGTAGAATTACTTATCTTTCCCACTAGATAGTAAGTTCTGTGGGACAGCATCCTGTTTATCTCGCTCACATTGACTTTCCTGTGCCCATGACATTTTTCATGTGCCAGTGCTTTAGGAGCATAAATAACAGTCCTCCCACTGACCTCATTATAGAAAGACTAAAGAGATTAAGAAACATGGATAATCCCAGCCACGAGTTCTTTCAAAATTTGTGTCTGTGTGCGTGTGTCTGATTTCCAATCATCTGTCTCTAGCCTACGTATGAATATGGTGGGAAATGCAGAGGTTTGTAAGTAGGAGTAGGTAAGTAAACTCTGAAATGCCTTCAGACTTGGCCATCTAATATTCTAGATTCTTTGAATTAGAAGGGCCCTGCCCTGCCCTGCCCATCCAATTTGGGATTCCACAGTGTCCCTAAAGGGAAGTCACTCATATTTTTTAAACATTCACCATATTTTGATGTAGTTATTCCATTACTAGACACTTCTTCTTTTCCTTTTTTTTTTTTTTTTTGGAGGGTGGGAGCAGGTATTTATAGAAATATAGAAAAAAGCAAGAAATAATGTAATGGTATTCATATGCCCACTGCCTAAGAATTAACGAGCACCAAGGTGTTGTCTGTTTTGCCTCAGCTATCCATCATTGGGAAATAACTTTCCATGGGTCTCTCACCTTTTTTGAACATCTGTGAATGAGCTCCTGACTGCTCCTTGTTCTGGATCTTCTCAAAGATGTTTGTATTGTAAACAACCATGAAAGATAAAATGATTCCTTCAGAGTAAAGGGCAGGTTTCTTATAACAGTGGAAGACAGAGAGTATGACCCACTCCATGAGCAGGAGTGCTTCATGCCCACTGTAAAATAATCAGTTTCCTTAAACTCAGGGTTCTGCCTTGGTAATCCAACCACTTCATATGCAGGTGTCTTTTTCCTCTCTTCATGTTGCCCTGTGGGAATCGGGGCTTAAGAGATTGGCACAAACACTGGGATCTCTCACTGCTGCTATTGCTGTAATAAACTGTCTTGTCTCTGAGCCAGGAGTTTTGTGTCAGCATTTATGAAACTCTGGTGGGTTATTTAAACTATCCAAGACCATGAAAAAAAGGTAGAAATAGTTCCCAAATGATATTGACAGTTTGAAATAGTAAAGCCATCTTAAGATCAGGAACAAAGAGCACTAAGAGCTTTTATCATTACTTAGCATTATTTTGAAACTTTTAACTGATGCAATAAAGCAATAAAATAATGTAAGGTATTGGAGAAAAATCAAATAAATGATCCTTTTTTGCAGACCTATAAATATATATTCAGAACTTAGTGATGTTAATAACCTACTAGAATGAAGAGGAGAATTTAGTATGGATATATGATAAACATGTAAAAAGGTCAATAGCTTTTCTCTTAATGAGCATAACCAGTTAGAAATAAAAATAAAAATAAATCCCATTCTTGATAGGAAAAAAAAAACCCAGCAAAATACTTAGGAATGAATCTGATGAGATGGGTAAAAGACATATGTTAAAAAAAAAACCTATAAAGTCATGTCAAAGGACATAAGTCAAGATTGAAAAATGGGGAAACATACCAATATATGATTTAATTTGCAATGTCAATCTTTATTAATGATGCATATTAATATATAAGTGTAATTCAAAATTAAAGGAATAAAAATCATTATCTTGGGACACAAGATAATGTAATAATAATAATCCCTCCTACATGGAGGGATGTAGACAGAAAGATATTAATGTTCCTATGGAAGAAGAAATACCTGAGAGGAATTTAAGAAGGGTGCCTTGCTTTACCAGGTAGTCCAATTTAAAGCTATGAGATTGAGACAGCTGGAAAATGGTGCTGGAATAGATCAGTGGGATGAAGAGAGTCAGGAGTAGAACCAGTGAATATGGAAACATAATGAACGCTAAAGGTGACCGTTTCAATTCAGTGGGAAAAAGAAGCTTCGAAAAAAAAAATCAACTGTACCAGGTGTACGTGGGTGTCTGTTAAGACAAAATAAAGCTGTACCTCTAATTCACACCTTACTCAAAAATAAGTTCCAGATGGATTCACAATCTTAAATGACATTAGCAAAAAGGATAATATTAATAAAAGTTTGGGGTCTCAATATTTTCCTACATTCTTGACCCAAGATTGTCATTAAAAACTAGATCAGAAGTAAGGACTCAATAACCAGCCAAAGAAATTCTTTTTACAACGCTTAGATTATTAAGGCCCTGGGGAGACCAGTCAGAGAGGCAGTCTGTGCCACAGAAAGATCAGGAAGATGATTTGGACAGACATGTCAGAATCTCAGTTTGGCTCCATATTAGAAGTGGAACCTTGGGCAAGCTATTTAGGTTCTTTAAATTACAGTTTTCTCAGGGCGCCTGGGTGGGTCAATTGGTTAAGCGTCTGCTTTTGGCTCACTGGGATCAAGCCCTGCATGGGGCTCCCTGCTCTGTGGAAAAGCCTGCTTCTCCCTCTCCCACTCTCCCTGCTTGTGTTCCCTCTCTTGCTGTCTCTCTCTCTCTCTCTTTCTGTCAAATAAATAAAATATTTAAAGAAAACTTTTTAGTTTTCTCTTTATACTGAAATGGGTATAATAACTTTTGGAGGTTCTGCAGGGAGGATTAAATTCGCACTTGACTCGTGAAAGGGTACCTAGCTCAGGGCCTGACACATGTTCAATATTCAATAAATGCTCATTTCCTATTATTTTCAACTTCTGAGTGTTTGGAAAAGCACAAGATTTTGGTTGTTTGTGAAGACTGAGATTAGAGTGCTCTCTGTGAATAACAATAAAACCAATATAGAGACTCTTACCTAACATCTGGAACCCTGAGAATTTTCAATCCAGGCAAACCAAATTGGTGATTCTGCCTCTTACAGAAGAAAACCTTCTGAGGCAGACAAATTACAGGAAACAAAAGTTCCACAGGGTTTCATAATCTTACGACAAACACCATCTGAGTTAGTTACAGTTCCTGGACGAGGAATCTCTCCTTAACCAGGATCCACTGGCCAGGCGCAGAATTGGCTATGTCTCCTCCTGGTTTGTCGCTTTGCTCATCTGATTTGTTTGCACTTTTGCCTATTGGGAGCGTAGCCATCTCCTGATGTGGTGGATTCCCAGCCCTTCAGAGCCAGCCAATCTCCACACAGGGTCCCGGGAGACTTCCTGGTCAGGCTGCTAACTGTTGGCCTTCAGCTCCAACAATAACATGCCAGGCTGATGCTTAATTCTTTGGAATCTATCTCTATATATATTTGGTTGGCTTATGGCTTATGGCTCAGCCTCCCCCACCGTCAGAGAGAAGTATCTCTGAGGCTTCTTAGGAGGTCCGATTATCAACTTTGGGATACAGGGTCTGTCCTGGGCCATAGGAAATATCTGAGGTAAATGCCTCA
>RCUC01078351.1:0-10634 GCA_003697995.1 Taxidea taxus jeffersonii
GGGGGCCACCCCCACCCCCACGCCCCTGCCCTGGGAACCCGCGGGGGGCTTTCATCCAGGGCATGCCCAGTCCCAGGGCCAGAGTATCAGCCCCACTGTCAGAGCCCTCCGTGTAGCCACAGAGCTTCTTCCAGAAAGTCCGCACCAGCGCCGGGGAAAGGCTCTTCCACTCTGCTGGGCTCCATGATGGAGGGACAGCCTGGATGGGCCTCACTGTGCTGGGAATGAACTGGGCTGGGGTCAGGCGTGAGGTGGGAGAAGGGCAGTGAGGGGCTGAGCTGGCTTCTGTGGGAAGGGGAAGGAGGGCTGCAGGGGGACAAAGAAGGTCAGCCTGGATGGAATGGCTAGGCGGAGGGGTTCGGACTGATTCTAGAAGGCAAGGCAGGTGTGGAAGGTTCGGACCAGGGCAGTGATGCCCTTGGAGCTGTGGTTTGGAAAGAAAATGCCCACGGGGGGTAAAGGAGACAGTGGGGTGCCGGGTGAAGACATGAGGGACACAGATGTGGCAGGAACTCGGAGAGGCTACCACACTGCTCCCAGGAGCCTGTGTGGTTCCTGCTGGGCCCCAGGACTGGAGACATTAATTAAGCAGAAGTGGAACCGCAGGGACCTCAGAGGATACCTGGACCTGGGTGGGCCGAGCCATGCCCATTTCTAGGTTGTGAAATCCACATGTTGGGTCATGAGCATCATTACAAACAATGGACATGGCTTTTATATGTGCACTGGCTCACAACAAAATATATTTCTTATTGTGGAGTCCTGTCTGAAAAATGCCAACTCTGAAAAAAAAAAAAATACATCCCCCCCTTAAAAAAAAATACCAGAAGCCCAACACCTTCTTTGTACTTGTGAGAAACAGATGCCCAGAGAGGTAAAGTCGATCACCTGAGGTCCCCAGCTACCCTGCTGTTTTCCCGGGCTCCCCTCCATTTGGCCCGATAAACCTTTGCCAGCTGCTCACCCCACCCACGAGCTCAAGTGCAGCCCCAGGATCTCCAGCCGCTTCTGGATGCCCTGCAGCATGAGGGGGCTGGGAGCATGCACAGGTCTTGCAGGAGACACTCACCTGGGGACATGGCCTTCATGTCTCGGGGGAACTTGCGGCACACGTTGTTGTAGTTGGTGCAGATGTGGTGAAGACACCAGTCAGCCAACTGGTATGCGCAGTGGAACTGGGGACAGAGAGAAGAGCACCTCTGCTGGAGCCCCGGGGTGGGGGGGTTCTGCACGGACCCCCACAGCTGTCGGCAGAGCCAAAGCTTTGGTGCAGAGGGGCAAAGCCCCGCAGCTGTAACGAGCCCATCTCGGGAGGCAAACCCACACAAAAGCGTGAGAAAAACCCTGAATTTGCTCCTTGCCCCACCAACTGTCACTTCACCTCGGTCCTGTCCCCAGCACCCACAGAAATCCATAGATGAGTGTGGTGCCTTCCATCTGTGTCTGTCCTCCTTAGATTCCCCCCACCAGATGTCCTCCTCCACCCGCCAGGCGGCCTGCACAGAGGGGGCAGACAGCCAGGCTTAGAGAGCCCACTTCCCCAGCTGCATCTGCGTGCCTCAAAGCCGCAAAGTCTGCTTCAGAAGTTGGCTTCTGGGGGCAGAATTCTGCACTTGGAGGGCCGTGCGGGACGTGTTGCTTGTCTGCTTGGGAATAAGGAGGTTGGCGGTTCCTTTTAGAAGAAGAGTCCTCAGTGACTCAGGCACGCTGCAACCACGTTTACACACAAGACTGGGCTTCTGTCCCCTGTCCTATGGTCATACAATGCCTCAGGACCTTCCCACTATGGCCAGCCTCTCCTCTCGGCGTGCGATGGGCCCTGCTCAATCCAGGAACCAAGTCTAACAGCAGGTTCCCTTCCTACCCACCACCTGCCAGCCTTCCTCAGTCACTGCCAGTGGGCAGACAGGGCCCAGAGTCAAGAATGCTGGAGAGAGAGGTGCCTGGGTGGCTCAGATGGTTAAGCATCTGCCTTCAGCTCAGGTCATGATCCAGGTCCTGGGATCAAGCCCCATGTCGGGCTCCCAGCTCAGTAGGGAGTCTGTTTCTCCCTCTCCCTCTGCCTGTGTTCTTTCTGTCTCTCTTTCTTTCTCAAGTGAATAAACAGAAATTAAAAAAAAAAAAAAAAAAGAATGCTGGAGAGAGGCGTTCCCCTGCCATCATACCTGAGCCAGTTCTAGGAACACGAGGACGTCCCCGTCAATGTCCACCATCATCTGCGTTGCTTCCATCAGCCCGGTCACGGTGTACTGCTCTGTGACACACACAGTCAGGAATCAGCTGAAGAGTCACATGAATGGACATGCCCTCACCTATCCCTCCGGCAGGGCTCCACTGCAGGGCAGAGAGAGAGAGGAGGGCCAGTGGCAAGTCCCAGCAGGCCAGGAAAGCCCACACGTGACTGATTCTGCTCCACCAGTAGGGAAACTGGGATTACAGCAAGACTTTCCCAGTAGAGTGGGGATGGGAAGTGGAGGTAGATATTAGTTAGAACCACGTAGGAGAACTGTTCTGTGCATCTGCTGTACCCAGTGGTCTGGTATATGGAGGGTGAATGCCCTAGGCAGAACCAGCCGTTGGTACTGACGGGAGAGGGCGGTAACTCTCGGGATTGCTGAGAACTGTGAATTACAACTATGGAGTGAGTCTAGTTATTTGTGTTCACTGAAATTTGACCACAAATTGGGAACAAACCTTACATTTTATTTTAAAAACATTTATATTAAAGAAGTAAACACCCTTAATCCTGAAGTTTGACTATATCAGTATAAACTCGTGAGGCATTTTATCTTCATGGGGGCACCCAGGTGGCTCAGTCAGTTAAGCATCCAACTCTTGATTTCGGCTCAGGTCATGATCTCAAGCTCCATGCCCAGCATGGAGCCTGTTTAAGATTTTCTCTCTTCCTCTCCTTCTGCTCCCCCACTCATGCTCTCTCTCTCTCTCCCTCTCAGACAAACCAACTTTAAAATCTATTTCCCAGCTCCAGAAACAACACAGTAGTAATGTGCATCCCTAGTGCTCAGATTATAGCCTTGAAATACCATGCCCAACTATAAGAAACGGACTTCTTAGAGAAGTGGCTGATTCGAGGTTTGGGGCAGGAGATGTATAAAATGAACCATGAAATAAAAGGAAAAAAAAAAAAAAAAAGAAATGAACCAGGAACATCTTGTTATACCACATAACCAGAAAGCTCACTCTGGTGCCAGCTTGAAGAGACTCCTGCTGGCAAAAGATGCAGTGTGGTATTTCAGCTTCACGGAAGATCACTGTGATTATTTGAAACCAATTGAGTGTGTTTGTAATAATACTTAAAAGCAAAAACTAATCGGGCACCCGCAAAGGGTAAAGGGAAAAAAATGATTCTCAAAAACCAGTAAATGAAAGGATACAACCGAGCATTCATCCGCTCTTCCTATACGAACCATACCACTGGGTAAGCAAAGAGCCTGTGAGAGAAAGCTGCTCTCTTTTTCAGAGTAATCCAACATATAAAGAAGGAATGACTGAATTGGAATATGATCACTTTATGCCTCATAAAATCAGTGGATCCAGGCAATGATGCTCAGTGGCTGCTAACACCACAAAAAGATCGCAAAAAGAGACAAGGCTTCTGGATGAAAACCAGAAATGGGGCGTCTGGCTGGTTCAGTCGGTGGAGTATACGACTCCTGATCTCGGAGCTGTGAGTTCAAGACCCACACTGGGTATAGAGATTACTTAAAAATAAAGTCTTATAACAAAACAGAACTGGAATAACCTAAGAAGTAGTTTTAGCAAAAGAAAATTGAATATGAATCTGATCTAGCCCCTAGATCCAACAGCCAATCAGAGAAAAATCTAGATTCTTCTGGAACATCAGTGGGTTTTCTCCAATAGATAAATTGCAAGGGGAAAAAAAATGTTAATGGACAAGGCATTTTTAGATTAGAAGAAATTTAAAAGGCTTTTAAAAAATAAGACCACGTTATAGTGTTTAAGGATTCACACACGGAAGATAAAACTGTGAGGAACACGAAGTGAGGCCAATAAAAAGTCTACCTGACAAGAGAGTAATAGGCAAAGTGTTCCTCCTGAGGACGGGAAAGGACCTAGGACTGGTGGGCACAGGCAGAGGGCTTCTGCTATGGCTGGCAAGGTGCCAGCCCCTGATCTCGGACTTTGACTCTGTAAAAATTCGTGAAGTTGAACATATGCTTCCTGCATTAGCACGCTATTGAACAATGAACAAGTTTTAAGCTTGAATCAATAAACTTCATAGAAAGCCTATCTTCCAAAACCTAGAGTATCACCAATTAT
Organism: Taxidea taxus jeffersonii; assembly: GCA_003697995.1. Classification (NCBI taxonomy): domain Eukaryota; kingdom Metazoa; phylum Chordata; class Mammalia; order Carnivora; family Mustelidae; genus Taxidea; species Taxidea taxus. The sequence continues at coordinate 4,303 of RCUC01078351.1, forward strand.
ACCATGCTTGGCATTTCCTGCCGATCCTTGACAAGGTACGTGCTTAGCCTAAGTCTGCGTGCTTTGTAGTGCGGATTGCATTGCCCAGGAAAAGTCCTTCAGTGGGTATTTTCAATAAGCCTCTCCACGCAGCGGTGCAGCTGAACATCTGTGATGGCTGACTTGTTTCTGATCGCCCACTGCAATGAAGCAAACTTACAGAAACATCTCTATACATATGGGTCATTTCTTTGGAGATAGTCTTTCAAAAGTTGAATTAGTCGGTCCAAGAGTTTGGAAGTTGTCTGTGCTCTGTGAAGACCACACCACCTTCCAGAGGCAGCTCTGGTGACATACTGTTTCAGCTGTGATCTCTAGAAGCCTCTCTCTTGCTGCCCATCCTAAAGCCCTCTGTGTCTCCAACTAGGGCCCCTGGACTCTCTCTGTAGGATCAGCTCTTCACATTCAAATTCTGATCAATGATTTCTTCCTTCTTCCTATGACCAAGCCCCATCTTAAAACTAATTTCTTGGGGTGCCTGGGTGGTTCCATTGTTAAGTGTCTGCCTTTGGCTCATGTCATGATCTCAGGGTTCTGGGGTCGAGCCCCCGGTCTGCCGGGCTGTCTGCTCAGCAGGGAGCCTGCTTCCCCCCTCTCTCTGCCTGCTCTGCCTACTTGTGATCTCTGTCTCTCTCTCTCTCTCTCTCTCTGACAAATAAATAAATAAATAAATCCTTAAAAAAAAAAAAACAAAACCAAACCAATTTCTCATCAGGGTATTGCTGTTTTCCTCCTATGTGAGTCCCAGTCTTGATCATCGGTCCAGAGCCCCAGCAGCTCTGATGCCAGGTCCTTCCCTGAAGCCTGACTCAGTATCTAAGGCCCTGCTCTCTGAGCCCTGACCTGCCCAAGAACACAGACCCCGGTATCAACAACACAGGGACCAACACCAACACCATGCAAATACCAATTCCAACATCAATGGGAGTCTTCTGCCTGCCCATGTCGCTCGCCCCAGACTCCCTACATCTGGATGGCACCATTCCTCTTCTCCAGCCCCTTGGGCCCCTGACCTGCCCCTCCTCGCCTGCTGCTTGGTTTCCCTGTGTCTTCAGGTCCTACTCCTCCCCAGGGCCTCTGCAGATGGCCTGGTCTAAAAGCTGCCTTCCGCCTCTCACCCTCTCCGGGTCATTTCAAGGAACTAGGTGTGGCGGGTCAATGTTTATTGTCTGGTTTTGGAAGAAGAAAGAAGCAGAGCAGGAGGAAGAGCAGAAGGAAGAGAAGGAAGAAGAGAAGAAGGCAGAGGAGGAGGAGAAGAACCAAAGGGGAGCAATGAGAACGGCACTCAATCCCTCTTGACTCCGGCTCGCCCTGCTGCGGCCAAGCAGACAGAACACCAGCACTGTCATCTACTGCAGACCGCTCTTTTGGGCTCAGAGCCCTTTGCAGAGAGCCTATCACATGACACCATCCTGCCTCTCACATGCGCTTCTTTACATCTCTGTCCTCACCCAAACCCCAGTGCTCAGCAACATATTTCCCTTTATGTTGACACTGTCTCCTGCTGCTTGCAGCCTGTCCCCTGGAGGGAGGCAGGTGAGAGGAGACATCAGGACCTCAGGGGGTGGGTTTCCAGGGCTTCTCCCCCAGAGGGGTCCCCGTGTACCTGTGAGGGCAACCAGGTGAGGCAGGCAGAGGCGGTTGGCCAGGATGATGAGCTTCATGTCATCCAGGTCAGGGCTGGAAGTGAACATGCCCGTGTAGAGGTACTCCAGCACGGCCCTCATGCAGCTCTTGCTCGTGTATGGAAACACCACCTGCGGGGAAGGGAGACACAAGGCCCCAGGAAGGCCCAGCTGCACGGAAGGACAAACTCAGGTTGGGGAAACTCAAAAGGCCTCCCACCCTCTCGCTGGCTCCCAGGATGGGCAGCTGTCCCTGAGCCATCCCTGTACCAGCTCCGAAGGCCCCCCGAGGCCTGTTTCCCACCGCAAAACCTGCAATGAGCCCATGTGCTGACCACCCCAGTCAGTGGCGCTCTGACATTTCAAAAGGATGTTTTTCAGGGCGCCTGGGTGGCTTAGCCGGTGGAGCCTCAGACTCTGGAGTTCGGCTGAGGTCCTGATCTCAGGGTCGTGAAATTGAGCCCTGCATGGGGCTCCATGCTCACTCAGTGGGGAGTTTGCTGGAGACTCTCTCCCTCCCCATCTGCTCCTCCCCACGTTTACTATGTGCACTCCCTCTCCCTCTCTCTCTAAATAAATACATCTTTAATAAATAAATCAAAGGACCTGGATTCTCACTGGCATGCTTCCAAAGCCGTGCTGGCTTACAAGGTGTCTGAAGGAGTGCTTCCTGCCCCCTGAACCCATCCCGGGGCCCCCTCCTGGCCTTGCAGAGGGCAGTTCAAGTTGGGGACGAAGGAGCAAAACCAACTCTAGCAGGCTTCTCCCTGGCTGCCTGCAGCTGCTGCTTCAGGCCCCTGGGATCTCTTCCGAGCAGTACTGCAACAGAAATTGCTTTCTCATCAGACACGAGTCTCTCTGGGCAGCATGGGAGTCATCTGGAGCTTGAAGGCTGCTTCTATGGTACCGAGAAGTGCCTAGGGCAGGCCGGCCCCTCTGGCTCTGGAGCGCTTCCTCTCAAACTCACAGAGGCCAAATCCACTCATGCTTTCAGGATCAGAGACCAGCTCATAGCTCAGCCCTCCACTGAGCTTCCAGAAGGACTTCGTTCCCAGAAATCTTAAGAAACTGTTATTCTAGGGGCACCTGGGTGACTCAGTGGGTTAAGCCTCTGCCTTAGGCTCAGGTCATGATTTCAGAGTCCAGGGATTGAGCCCCGCATCGGGTGGGGTGGGGGGGTCTCTGCTCAACAGGAAGCCTGCTTCCCCCCTCTGCCTGCCTACTTGTGATCTCTCTCTGTCAAATAAATAAAAATCTAAAAAAAAAAAAAAAAAACCAACCTGTTATTCTATGTCACAGGATGCTGTCCTGTGTTTGTCCTCCCGTCTTTCCCTCAAGTTTTTGGTGAGCTCTTACTAAGGGACCAGCATGGAGTGGGGCTGGGGAGAGGTGGGGAGGAGAGAAATCCCAGACCAGGTGAGGAAACAGCGTGCGGACACTCAGAACCTCAGGCAGTTGCACAAAGTTGGACCTTGGGAACTTTGAGGCTGACTGCGGACAGCCAACAGTACAGGAGTTCAAGGAAAAGAGACAAAACCAAGGGCCTCGGCCTGAGCTACTCTGCTTGGCCACCAGAAGGAAAAGGACAGAACTGACTGAAAGAATATTTCTAAGGATGCACTGACATGCCCCTTCCAACTCTGAATTTCCAGTCTCAGTGCCTGAGAAAGTGGCCAAAACAGTGATAGAACAGTGGGGTTGGAGCAGCGCTGATTAGAGGGAGAGGTCAATGAAGGATTTTTTGTTTTTTAATTGTCTGTCTTCTGATGCTTTGACATCTGGGGCCATGCTGACCCCAGGGGGGGCTGCCCCTCCCAGGGCTAGCCAACCTTAGCATTAGGAAAGGGGCAGTCAGCATGCCTTTCAGGTGCAAAGGAACCAAACCCAGTCCACACCCCAGCCATCTTCTTTATCAGGCTCCCTCTCCCAGCTACTCTCCCCTGCCTTAGTCACCCCAAGGCCAGGTACCAGACCATCTGGGACAGCCCCAAAGCCTGCTGAAATTATTCAGACTAGCCAATCCTAAGCCTGCTCACCCTGCCTCACGCATTCCTTCGCATAGAAAATGCAGTGATGGGGACGCCTGGGTGGCTCAGTTGGTTAAGCGGCTGCCTTCGGCTCAGGTCATGATCCCAGCGTCCTGGGATCGAGTCCCGCATCGGCCTCCTTGCTCAGCAGGGAGCCTGCTCCTCCCTCTGCCTCTGCCTGCCTCTCTGTCTGCCTGTGCTCTCTCTCTCTCTAATAAATAAATAAAATCTTAAAAAAAAAAATGCAGTGATGACTCCTGTTCGCTGTTCCCTTTGCTCCCTCTGCCTCCAGACTGACCCTGGTGCTCCCCTGTTTGGCCCCCTATGCCTGAGAGTACAAAAATCTCTCTGCCCAATCGCAATTTTCTCCTGATCTATGGGCTTCACCGTACCTAAGTAATAGTAAGACCTACATTTAAAACAGTGATGGATTCATCCTTCCTCATAAAGTGGGAACACGATACCATGTGTAGAAGTTGTGTGTGAGGTAAGATATGAGACAATATATCAAAAGTGCTTTCTACACTATGAAGTGAAGATGTCACTATGATCCCCCTGTCTTGAAATATCGTAAGATCCTTGGCTATGGGACCTAGCTCATAAACTTGTCTTGAGTCTAGCACTCTGTGGTGAGCAAGCACGCAGTAGGTGCTGAAGGAAGTACCAGTAAAAATGGCAGATGCTTCAGGCGGGAAGGGTCAAGATCTCTCTCTCCTTCCCACCTGTTCCCCTCCTAGCCTTACCTCCCTGGTGGAACTCTCCACGAATGGTCCCCCAAACATGGCGGCCATCCAGTCACAGCTGGAAATCAACAGGGGCTTATGGGCGCTGATGGTGCCATCGTCCAGGATGAAGGTCACATCTGTCAGGGAGGAGAAGAGGCATCCTGTGAGGATGTGGTGAAAGAATGAGAAAGAACCCACCCCAAAGACCAACCCCGTGCTCAGACAGCCCACTTCCTTCTGAAGCCGCTCATGGAGAGTGCAACATGACCACGCTCTCGGGCGTAGAGTGCAACATGACCACGCTCTCGGGCGTGGGACGAGGCTTCAGGAGCAGGGCCACCGTATCTCCAGGACATCAGCAGCTGAAATGACTCAGAATGCTGAGGGGACCGACCTGGACTCTTCTGAAGGCTAATGGGAGGGAAGGCCCCTGCCCTTCGGCAGTCGGCTCCTGAGCACAGTCCATACCTGAAAAGGTGCCTTTTGCCAAGCACTCCTTCACCCGGTTGGTCCGGCGGACATGGAAGGCCTTAGTGATCTCTTGGTTCATGAAGGCCTCGTTGTTGAGAATGTTGGCCACCATCATGCGCAGATCAAAGACCTCAAGCAGTTCGGCAATGTGGGCGATGTGCATGAGGTCACGCTCATTCTCGTCCAGCTCCCCGGTGTACAGGTACTTCAGAACAGCCCGGAAGGGCCCCGGCTGGATGGAGTTGTCCATCTTTACTACCACCATCAGCCGGGACTTGTAAGTCAGAGGATCTTCTGCCATTTCCTCCTGGATGCTCACAAAAGCTCGGCTCCAGGAAGACAGTACCCGGCCCCTCCCAGGCAGATACCCTGTTCCATTGCCCCGTAAGATCCCATCGCTGGTGGAGGCACGGAGCCCAGCGGGCCCCGAGCCGCTGCCCTCCTCCACGCTCTCGCATACATCAAAGCTGGCCGCCCGCAGCAGGAAGTCCCGGCCGTGGTGGTGGTGGTGATGGTGGTGGTGGTGATCAGGGTGACCCCGGTGGTCCTCTGGGCGGGGGCCCCCGGGCCCCGAGGGGCCCCCCAGCTCCCCCTCACTCAGGTCCATGAGGAACAAGTCGTAGAACTTGGAGGAGGAGGTGGAGAGGTAGATCTTGTGGGCAAAGATGCGCACCCGCTCCTGCAGCACCAGTATGACATCCGCGCAAAGCGGGTCCTCCAGGAGGTGGGCGGGGCACTCCTCGCTGCTGGAGGGGGGGTCGGGCACCACAATGATAGGGGGAGGTGGCTTGGGAGGCAAGAAGGGCGCCTGCAGCAGAGGCCGCTGCACGTTGCGGAGGTGGGATTTCCAGAACTGCAGGTGGCGGCGGGAGATGAGCGCCGCGCGGATGGCATTGTCAAAGACGTCCTTGATGCCAAACTGGGCCACCACGCTGGTCTCATAGTAGGGGATGCCCAGCTCCTTGGCCACCTCCCGACCCTTCTCTGGGGGAAGGATCTCATTGGGCTTGATGGGCCTGGCAGGTTCAAGAAGGAAAACCAAACACGTTGCGGGGGGAAGAGGAGGAAAGGGGAGGGACAGGGAGAGGCAGCTCTCCAGAACCTGCCTATTCTTCAGGGATGGCTCAGGATCTGTCTCTGTCCGATTCCTGCCCTTTCTCCTCTGTTTAGTCAAATCTTACCAGTCCTTTCAGGGCCACTTCCAACCCCTCCTCTTGCAGGAAGCCTTCCATATTTATGCCAGCCATCCGCCCTCCCCAGCTCAAAGCAGTGGCAGCACTACCTCCCTCTCCCGCGATTAGCATGCAGTGTTCCACACTGGTTTTTAACATGGCCATATATGGAGTTCATCTTCCAGCGTGTTCATAAGCCCCTTTCATGCAAAGACCTTTTCTCCTTCCCTCCCATGGTGCTCAGCCCAGGACTTCCCACAAAGGGTACAACAG
>RCUC01078358.1:0-21807 GCA_003697995.1 Taxidea taxus jeffersonii
TATGTTTAGGACTCTGCTCCATAATATGGGAAATTAAAAGGCAACATAAGATACTGCTCACAAGGAGCTTCCAATCTCACATGGGTATATGTACATTAAGGAGTTTCAGAACATCAGGAACAATGTACAATTAAGAGCCATTATCATCATTAAGAAGAAAAACATGGAAGTTGAGTAGTTTCCAATAACAATAAATATACTAAAGGTAAAGAAAGAAAACATTAAAAAGCAGACACTATTCTAAACTGAGAAATATTATGACTATTTTACAACTTTTCTACTTAGCCCCTGTGTCATTGTAAAGTACAATTTAAAATAAATTTCAATAAATAAAATACATATTAAAATACAGTATCTCTTGTATTTCATTTTACATAAAATTATACTAATTGAACATGAGTCTTTATATAAACAAATACCTGAAAAATTCATTCTTTCATCAAATAAGTAAAATAAATTTCAAATGGACTAATAGCAGAAATACCGAGAATATCAGCTCTAAAGAACTGTATTAAATATCAGTAAATTACTCTACACTTGGACTGCAGGACATTAAAGGAGAGCAAGTCCAAAAAGATCCTTACTTTCATCATTATTTTTAATAACACTTCAAATGAAGCAGTAGGATGCCATTTAAAACAAAAAATCAACAAACTTGGGCAAATTAATATCGTATGCCTCTAGATGCCCTCTCACAGCAATCACTTAATTTCTGTCAAAAATGCATAAGCTAACTTGGATAATTAACTAACTGAAAGACATTCTACAAAAAACAAATGCAATGTATTCTTCAAAAACATTAACAGTGAAAGACAAAAATAAACTTAAAAACTGCCCCAAGTAAAAGATGTTTAAAAAACAACAACTACAACAAAGCTAAATACAATGTGTGATTTAGACATTGGATCGTGGCTAAGGGAAAAAATTCTATAAGGAAATTACTGGGACATGAATATGAATTATAAATTAAATGAAAACACTATACAGATGCCAAATTCCCTGAATTTTACAATTAAAATGATTAAGAGTTTCTTTATTCCTTGGAGACATATGCTATATTTAAAGGTGAATAATTATGATGTTTGCCTTTTACTCTCAAATGTTTAGCATACAATAGGTGTTTGTTATGCATCGATAGAGAAAAGAAAAAAATGAGGTAAATGTTAATCTGTGAATCTAGGTAAAGGGTATAGGAGGGTTCATTGTTCATTCATGCAACTTTCCTGGAGATATGAAATATTTCACAATAAAAAGTTAAGTAGGAAAATAAGACATTCCAGCATAGACATATCCTTCATAAAAAGGTAGTAAAAGGATTTGTAGAATGTACTACCTGGGTTCTTTCAGCAAGAGGATGGTCACAAGAGTGTAAGGAGTCTTTGGACCGAAATTCTATAGTATTAGAAAGTCCATCTCCAGCAAATTCACCTTTCTGTATGCTTTCATCAGGTAAAAGATGTATATTTTCTTTATCACTGTCATCCTTTGACCTTAATGTTTCTGTTGCTACTGAAACTTTTGTCATCACTGCTGTTGATCGTGAACGAACAGGCCTTCCTCTTTGAACAGTCTCCCATCCTTCAGCATCTTTCCGTTCTATGCAATTGAGGGAAGGAAATAAATCAAGATTTATTTAGATGATATTTTCAAAAATCTATAAAATAAAAACATTTCCAATCTAATTCCCATTAAAGGTAACTAACATACAAACAGGACACTAATTTCATGCAAGGCATAATGTGTGTGTGTATGGGCATCTGTAGCGTCTAATACAGCTACATGGGGGGTAGATATAATTTTCCCTATTTTACAAATGACAAAACTGAGATTCAGGTTAAGATTGCCATAAGGCCACAGAACCAGAAAGTATTAATAACACCATTTATAGAGTGTGTACTATGAGACTGACGTGCTACCTACTGTGCTAACAAGGCACCTTATATAGTGTATAGTATATGCTACTACTATTCCAAATGTTTTACACAGAATAACTCCTAAACTTCACAACAACCCTGTAATATCAGTATTATCATCCCAAATTTTTTAAATTATTTTTAAAGATTTTATTTATTTATTTGTCAGAATGAGTAGAGAGTGAAAGCAAACAGGGAAAGCTCCAGGCAGAGGGAGAAGCAGGCTCCCTGCTGAGCAAGGAGCCCAATACGGGACTTGATGCCAGAGCATGACCTGAGCTGAAGGCAGATGTTCAACTCACTGAGCCACCCAGGCATCCTGTGTCATCCCAAGTTTATCACTGATAAAATCTATTATTGTCATTTCATTTACCCCATTTGTCATTCAGAAAAATGATACAAAGAGAGATTAAGTAATTTCCCAAGGTCGCACACCCAGGAAAGGTAAAGCCAAGATGCAGCAGGAACTGGAGTGGTTCATCACTCAACCCTTTCCCCCACCCCTACTCTCAGTGTGGCCCAGTAGGAAGATGAACCTCCATATCCACTGAGCAGCAATGAAACTGAATGAAGCAGTACAAGACAGAACTGGTAAACAGTGGTCTTCCTAACCCCAGGGTCAGCGGGGCCCAATGGAAGCACAGCCTCCACTTCCATTCAGCATCAAAGGCAGAGTGTGAAATAGGGACTAGTCAACATTCTGTTCTCCCCCTTCACCAGTATTAGCAGATTCTTGTAGAAAACTGAGCTCCCACTCAACCAACATTAATGTAACAAAATGAAGTGCTGGAGGGCAGGTTTACTTGGCACATGGATCTCCCTTCCCCTTGCCAAGGAGGGACCTAAGATTCCACCTCACCATACAGTAAGAAGATGGCATGAGTTGTCCTCCCTTCAGTCACAAACACATAGTGTATGCTAAACATTTCCTCCCTTCCTGGTTCAGTGGGGCCCAAAGAAGAGATGAGCTTATACAACCAGGAGGAGCCAAGGAGATGGTAAAATGTGGTATACTAGTTTTGCTGGGGAAGTGTCACTGAGAACAAGAACAGAGTCTCAGGGACCTGTGGGCCAATTATAAAAGAGATAACATGTGTCATTGGAGTCCCAGAAAGAGAGGAAAGAGAGTGTAGAACTAAAGAGGTATTTGAAGAAAGAATGGCTGAAAACTAGCCAAACTTAGTGAAAGACACAAACTACGGATTCAAAAAATTGGGAAATGTATCCCCCCAAATCCAGGCTAAAACACATCATAATTAAACAACTGGAAAAAACAAAAAGAAAAAATTATTGAAAGCAGCCACAGGGAAAAATATATTATCCACAGAGCAACATAAATTCTAATGGCAGCACATTTCTCCTCTGAAATATTGCTGGCTAGGAGGAAGTGACACATTTTTCAGGGACTGAAAAAGCTATCAATTGCAAATTCTATATCCAGTGAAAATATCCCTCAGGAATGAAGGATAAATAAAGGCATTCTTAGATGAAGGAAAACCTGAAAGAATGTGTCAATAGCAAACCTGCCATTGAAGAATGGCTAAAGGAAGCTCCCTAAAGAAAAATGAGTAAGACAAGAAGGTTTTTAAAAAATCAAACAGGAACGAATACTGCAATGAGTAAAACTGGAGATAAATACACTATTCTTCTCACTCTCTTGAATCACGTTTGAAAGTAAAACAAAAAATTAAAATACCATTTAATGTAGGAAACAATATAATTAAGGCAATTACACATAGAAGTTGAGAGAATAAAGGGAAACAATTAGGTTTCTACATTTCATTCATGGTGGTAAACATCAAAGCCAGTAGAGTATAATTTACATATGTACAATGTAATACCTAAGGAAACAACTATTAAAAAAAACTGAACAAACCAATATGCTCCAAAACACTATAAATAAGTCAATATGGAATCATAAAAAAAAGTTACCGATAAGAAAGCAAAAAAAGAGAAACAATGGAAAGAGAAACAGAGACAATAGAAAAACAGTAAAATGACAGACCTATATCCTACCCTAACATGCCAATAAATACCTTAATTATAAAGGTCTAAATATACCAAATGATAAAGACTGGCATAGTATATTAACAAGACAGTAAACAACATGTGTTGCAGAAGATGTGGAGAAAGGGGAACCCTCTTATACTGTTGGTGGGAATGCAAGTTGGTGCAGCCACTTTGGAAAACAGTGTGGAGATTCCTTTAATTTCTTAATTAAAAATAGATCTTCCCTATGACCCCGTAATTGCACTACTGGGTATTTACCCCAAAGATACTGATGTAGTGAAAAAAAAGGGCCATCTGTAACCCAATGTTCATAGCAGCAATGGCCACAGTCACCAAACTGTGGAAAGAACCAAGATGCCCTTCAATGGACGAATGAATAAAGAAGATGTGGTCCATATATACAATGGAGTATTATGCCTCCATCAGAAAGGATGACTACCCAACTTTTTTATCAACATAGACGGGACTGGAAGAGATTATGCTGAGTGAAATAAGTCAAGCAGAGAGAGTCAATTATCATATGGTTTCACTTACTTGAGAAGCATAAGGAATAACAAGGAGGACATTGGGAGATGGAGAGAAGTGAGTTGGGGGAAATTGGAGGAGGAGACAAGCCATGAGAGACTGGACTCTGAGAAACAAACTGAGGGTTTTGGAGGGGAGGGGAGTGGGGGTTTGGGTGAGTCTGGTGGTGGGTATTATGGAGGGCATGTATTTCATGGAGCACTGGGTGTGGAGCATACACAATGAATTCTGGAACACTGAAAAGAAATGAAATAAAATAAAAATAAAATGAAAAAAATAAATAAAAATACAGTTGAGTTTTATGTTATCTATAAGAAATTGACTTAAATATAAGGTCTTAGGTAAATTCAAAGTTAAAGTATGGAAAAAGTATTCAAATATTAATTAGAAAAGCAGGAATTGTTATATTAATATGAGATATAGTAGACTTCAGAGCAAAGAAAATCACTAAAGAAATAAAGACACATTATATAATGATAAAAGCATTCCACAATGAAGATATACATCCTTAAATACATATACCAAACAGAAACTCAAGATACACAGAGAAAAAAATGATAAGGCTAAAAGGAAAAAGAAGAATCCACAACTATACCTGGGGACTTCTAACTCACCCTGAGGAACTGACAGAACTAGATACAACCAACTTGAAATAATAGCATATACACAACAGTCCACTCAACAACAGTAAAAACAAACAAACAAAAAACTTTGTTCAAATATATACAGAACATTCAGTATGACAGACCATATTCATTCTATAAAATAAACTTGATGGACCAATTCTACAGTAAATACAAAATAACCCAGATGAAACAGACTATCTGAATAGTCTCATAATTATTATACAAACTGAACTTGTACTTTAAAATATTTCTATCCCCAGATAGAAAGAGAAACCCAGAAGGCTTCTCTGACAAATTCTACACAACACTTTTTTTTAAAAGATTTTATTTATTTATTTGACAGAAAGCACAAGTAGGCAGAGAGGCAGGCAGAGAGAGAGAGGAAGGGAAGCAGGCTCCCCGCTGAGCAGAGAGCCCAATGTGGGGCTCGATCCCAGCCAGGACCCTGGGATAATGACCCGAGCTGAAGGCAGAGGCTTTAACCCACTGAGCCACCCAGGCACTCCTACACAACACTTTTAAAAGGATTAACACTAATTTTATTTTTTTTTTAAGATTTTGTTTATTTATTTGAGAGAGAGAGCGCGCGCACAGGCAGGCAGAGGCAGAGGGAGAAGCAGGCTCCCTGACAAGCAAGGAGCCCGATGTGGGACTCGATCCCAGGACGCTGGGATCATGACCTGAGCCGAAGGCAGCCGCTTAACCAACTGAGCCAGCCAGGCGTCCCGGTTTAACACTAATTTTAGACAAACACTAATTTCTATTCCAGAAAATAGGAGAGGAAAGAATACTCACCAAGTTATAAGGCCAGTTTTGCCTTGATAGAAAAACACATAAAGACAGTACATTAAAAAAAGAAAACCTAACAGTATTTCTCATGAACTTAAATGTAAAAATCATCAACAAAATAACAGCATATCAAATCTAGCAATGTATACAAAGAATTATAAACCATGACCACGTGGAATTAATTTCAGGAACACAAACCTGGTTCAACATTAAAAAAAATCAAGGCAATCCACTACTGATCAGCAGACTAAACAAGGAAAATGATACGATCTTATCAACTGATACAGAAAAAGTATTTCACAAAATCTAATACCCACTCAAGAGAAAAACTCATTAAACTGTAATATAGGGGAACTTACTTGATTTGATAAAAAAAAAATCTACAAAAAACCTACAGCTAGGGGCACCTGGGTGGCTCCACCAATTAAGCATCTGCCTTCCTTCAGCTCAGGTCATGATCTCAGGGTCCTGGTATTGAGTCCTGCTTCAGCCTCTCTGCTCAGCAGGAGTCTGCTTCTCTCTCTCCTTCTGCCCCTATCTACCGCTCATGTTCTTTCTCTCTCAAATGAATAAATAAAATCTTAAAAAACAAAAAATAGGAGCACCTGGGTGGCTCAGTCATTAAGCATCTGCCTTCAGCTCAGGTCATGATCCCAGAGTCCTGGGATTGAGCCCCACATCAGTCTCCCTGCTCGGCAGGAAGCCTGCTTTCCCTCTCCCGCTCCCCCTGCTTGTGTTCCTCCTCTCACTTAATCTCTCTCTCTCTCTCTCTCACTGCCAAATAAATAAAATCTTAAAATGAGCAAGTAAATAAATAAATAAATAAAGCAAAAGAAGAAATAAAAATGTCCTTAATTTCAGATGGTATAATTGTCTACACAGAAAATCCCAGGGAATACAACATAAAAAATTCCAGAATTATTACGAAAATTCAGTAGACTTGTAGGATATAGGTCAATGCACAAATCCATTGTGTTTACATATACTAACAGGGAACACATGAAAATTAAAATTAAAAACAATTTACAACAACACTGGGGTGCCTGGCTGGCTCACTCAGTTAAGCATCTCCTTCAGCTCAGGTCATGATACCAAAGTCCTGGGATCCAGCCCTGCGTCTGGCTTCCTGCTCACTGGGCAGTACCCTTTTCCCTCTTCCTCTACCCCTCTCTCCCAATTTTGCTCTCTCTCTCTCTCTCTCTCTCAAATAAATAAAATCTGAAAAAAAAAAAACCACCCTTACAACTACACTGAAGAAAATAAAATAGTAATACATTTAACAAAAAAGGTACAGTATGTGTTACAAAATTACAAAAGACTGATTAAAAAAAAAGACCTAATAAATGGAAAGGCATATCACATTTATTAGAAAATAAATGTTGATTAGAAAATTCAGCTTAGTAAAAATGTTGGTTCCTCTAAAATGATCAATAGCTATAATGCAATTTCTATCAAAATCCCAGTAACATTTTTTTGGATATTAGAGAAGCTTATTCTAAAATTTATGTAGAAAGACACAAACTAAAATACCTAAAAACAATTTTTAAAGAGAAGAATAAAGTAAAATCAATCACTCTACTCAATATTAAGGCTACCACAGAGCAAAAGTAATCAAGATAGTACAGTATGGGTGGAATAACAGAACACAGATCAATGAAATAAATACAAAACCCAGAAATACATCCATAAAAATATGCCCAACTGATTTTTGACAAAATTTAAAAAGAATATTTAACAAATGGTGATAGAGCAGTAAGACATCCATAGTCAAAATCTAAAACTAAAACTCACACTTCACACTTCTAAAATTAACTTAAAATGTGTCACTAATTTAAGATGTAAAACTATGAAATCTTTAGGAAAAACAAAACAAAATAAAGTTTTCGAATGTGAGTTCTTACACTTGACACTAAAAGCATGATCCATAAACAGAATGCCTAATGGATCTCATCAAAACTGAAAATATTCCCCATGCAACAAACTCTGAAGAGAATGAAAAGATAAACAACAGTCCAACAAAGGACTAATGTCTAGAATATACAAATAACACTGAAAATTCAACAGTAATATTACAAACAATACAAGAAAAAAATGTGCAAAAGACGTGAACAAACATCACACTGAAGGTACATGCAAATGACAAGGTCCACAAAAGATGCTCAACATCATTAGCCGTTAGAGAAGTGCAAATTAAAAACCACAATGAGATATCACAATATACCTATCAGAATGGCTAAATAAAATATAGTGAAAATACTGAGGGGAATCCAGGATTAGAAGGCTAGTAAGTAAAGGGTATAAGATTTCTTTGTTTCTTTCCAGTTCTCCTGAGATACAACTGACATATAACACCATGTTAGTTTAAGGTACAACATATTGTTTGATATATGTACATATCAAGAAATGATTACCAAAATAAGTTTAATAGCCAGCACCTCATCTAGTTACAAATATTTTTTCTTGAGATAAGAACTTCTAAATTTACTCTCAGCAACTTTCAAATATATATACACCACATGTTCTTTATCCAAACGTACTTTATCTTATCGATCAATGGGCACTTAAACCGCTTCTATGTTTTGACTACTGTAAATAATCCTGCTATGAACAATATTGCTATGAACAAGTACAAGTATCTTTCCAAGGTAGTGTTTTAATTCCATTTGGATATATACCCAGAGGTGGCATTGCTGGATCATATGGCAGTTCTATTTTAATTTTTTAAGTATGTATTTTTAAGTATTTTTTAATTTTTTAAGTTTAAACTCCATACTGTTTTCCATAGTGGCTATAACAATTTACATTCCCACCAACAATGTCCAAAGGTTAAATGTTCTCTTTTCTCCACATTCTCTCCATTTGTTATCTCTTGTCTATTTGATGGCAACCATTCCGACAGATGTGAGGTGATATCTCACTGTGGTTTTGATTTGCTTTTCCCTAATGACTCATGATGTCAGGTACCATCTCAGGTATCTGAGGCAAGCTGGATACCATTTTTGGAAAAATGTCTATTCAAATCCTCTGCCCATTTTTTAAATTACATTGCTTGTTTTTTGGTACGGAGTTGTATGAGTTCTTTATATATTTTGGATATTAACCCCAATCAGATATATGATTTGCAAGTATTTTCTTCCATTCTATAGGTTACCTCTTCATTTTGTTGGTTTCTACTGCTATACAGAGTCCTTTAATTTGATGTAGTCATGCTTACTTTTTGCTTTTGTTGCCTTTGCTTTTGGTGTCAAATCAAAAATTCAATGCCAAGAGGTATCTTTTCAAAGTGATGAAAATGTTCTATAATTGACTGTGTTATAGTACTACATATGCGTGAATATACTAAAAATAGATGAATTGTATATTTTAAATGGATGAATTGTATGGCATATGAATTTTATCTTAACAAAGGTGGTATAAAAATAGGAAAAAATTAATAGGAAAAAGTGGGCTGATTTCTGAGACTTATTTCTGAAAAACTGAAAACTCACATCACAGCTGAAAACTACATTTTTATGGGTATCAAGATCATACCACCAAATGAATCACAAAAGGGAAGGAATTTTATTTAAAAGGGGAAAAGTACTTATAATTTGCTTATAACTGGGAATGAATACAGCATCCGTTCCTGATTAAAACTCTTCAAAGTATAGGGATAGAGGAAACATTCCTTAACTTCATAAAATCTACTATGAAAAACCCACAGTGAGTGTCATTCTCAATGGGGAAAAGCTGACAGCCTTCCCTTTGAGATCAGGAACATAACAAGGATGCCCACTCTTGCCACTGTTGTTCAACATAGTACTAGAAGTCCTAGCAACAGCAATCAGACAACAAAAAGAAATTAAAGGCATTCAAATTGGCAAAGAAGCAGCCAAACACTCTTCACAGATGACATGATACGTTATGCAGAAAACCCAAGAGTCCACCCCCAAATTACAAGAACTCATATAGCAATTCAGAAATGTGGGAGGATACAAAATCAATGCATCCATCCATATGCTGTCTACAAGAGACTCATTTTGCACCTAAACATACCTCGGGATAAAAGTGAGGGGATGGAGAACCATTTATCATGCCAACAATTCTCAAAAGAAATCTGGGGCAGCAATTCTCATATCAGACAAATCTGATTTTAAACTAAAGATTGTAGTAAGAGATGCAGAGGGACATAATATCATAATTAAAGGGTCTATCCAACAAGAAGATCTAACAATTGTAAATATCTATGTCCCCAACATGGGAGCAGCCAACTATATAAGACAACTGTTAACCAAAATCAAGAACCATATAGATAATAATACATTAATAGTAGGAGATTTTAACACTCCACTCTCAGCACTGGACAGATCATTTAAGAAGACCAACAAAGAAACAAGGGCTTTGAATGACACATTGGATCAAAGGGACTGCATGGATATATACAGAACATTCCACCCTAAAACAACAGAATACTTATTTTTCTTGAACGCACATGGAACATTCTCCAAAATAGACCACATACTGGGTAAAAAATCAGGTCTCAACTGATACCAAAAGACTGAGATTATTCCCTGCAAATTTTCATACCACAATACCTTGAAACTAGAACTCAATCACAAGGAAGAATTTGGAAGGAATTAAAACACTTGGAAGGCAAAGAGCATCCTAAAGAATGTTAGGGTCAACTAGGAAATTAAAGAACTTAAACAATTCATGGAACCAACAAGAATGGTAACACATTGGTCCAAAATCTATGGCATACTGCAAAGGAGGTCCTAAGGAGGAAATACATAGCCATTCAAACCTCACTCAAAGAAGTAGAAAAATCACAAATGTACAAGTTAACCTTACACCTAAAGGATCCAGAGAAAGAACAGCATATAAAACCTAAACAAAGCAGGAGTTGAGAATTAATAAAGATGAGAGCAGAGATCAATGAAATAGAAATCAAAAAAATAGTAGAACAGATCAATTAAACCAGAAGCAGGTTCTTTGAAATAATTAATTAAGATCGACAAACCTCTGGCCAGACTTATCCAAAATAAAAGAGAAAGGATCCAAATTAACAAAATCATGAATGAAAGTGGAGAGATCACAACTAACACCAAGGAAATAGAAACAATTATTAGAAATTATTATCAGCAACTATATGCCAACAAATTAAGCAACCTGGAAGAAATGGATGCCTTCCTGGAAACTTATAAACTACCAAGACTGAACAGGAAGAAAGAGACAATATGAATAGGCCAATAACCAGTAACAAAATTGAAGTGGTAATCAAAAACCACCCAAAAAAACAAGATTCCAGGGCCAGGAGGCTTTCCAGGGGAATTCTACCAAACACTTAAAGAAGAAATAACACCTATTCTTCTGAAGCTGTTCCAAAAAATAGAAACAGAAGGAAAACTTCCAAGCTTGTTCTATGAGGCCAGCATTACCCTGATCTCAAAACCAGGCAAAGATCCCATCAGAAATGACAATTACAGACCAATATCCCTGATAAGCATGATGCCAAAATACTCAATAAGATCCTAGCCAACAGGATCCAACAGTATGTTTAAGGGATTATCCATCACAAGCAGGTGGGATTTATTCCTGGGGTACAAGGGTGGCTCAACATTTGCAAACAAATCAACATGAAAGAAGAGACAAAAACCATATGATCCTCTCAACTGATGCAGAAAAAGCATTTGACAAAATACAGCATGCTTTGCTGATTAAAACTCTTCAGAGTGTAGGGATAGAGGCAACATACCTCAATAACATAAAATCTGTCTATGAAAAGCCCACAGCAGATATCATTCTCAATGGGGAGAAACTGAGACCGTTCCCCTTCAGACCAGGAACCCAACAGGGATGCCTACTCTCACCATTGTTGTTCAACACAGAACTAGAAGTCCTAGCATCAGCAGTCAGATGACAAAAAGAAACAAAAGGCAATCAAATTGGAAAAGAAGAAGTCAAACTTTCCCTCTTCGCAGATGACATGATAATTTATGTGGAAAACCCAAAACACTCGACTCCCAAATTACTAGAACTCATACAGAAATTCAGCAATGTGGCAGGATACAAAATCAAAGCACAGTAATCATTGCTGTGCATTGATCTATAATCAATATAGAATGCTTTTCTAAATGCTAACAATGTAACTGTAGAAAGAGAAATTAAGGAATCAATTCCATTCACAATAGCAGCAAAAACCATACGATACCTAGGAATAAACCTAACTAAAGAGGTAAAGGATCTATACTCTAGAAACTACAGAACACCTATGGAAGAAATTGAGGAAGACACAAAAGATGGAAAAACATTCCATGCTCATGGATTGGAAGAATAAACATTGTTAAAATGTCCATCCTGCCCAGAGCAATGTACACTTTCAATGCCATCCCTGTTAAAATACCACTGGGATTTTTCAAAGAGCTGGAACAAACAATCCTAAAATTTGTATGGAATAAGAAAAGACCCTGAATTGCCAAGGAAATGATGAAAAAGAGAAACAAAGCTGGGGAATCACACTGCGTGACTTCAAGCTATATTACAAAGCTGTTATCACCGAGACACCATGGTATTGGCACAAAAACAGACACACAGACCAGTGGAAGAGAATAGAGACTCAAGAAGTGGACCCTCAATTCTATGGTCAACTAATCTTAGACAGTCTCTTCAATAAGTGGTGCTGGGAAACTTGGATAGCTATAATATAGAAGAATGATACTGGAGCATTCCCTAACACAACACACAAAGATAAACTCAAAAAGGATGAAAGGCCTCAATGTAAAACAGGAATCCATCAAAATCCAGTACCTCTTCAACATCGGCCAGAGTAACTTCTTTCAAGACATGTCTCCAAAGGCAAGGGAAACAAAACCAAAAATGAACTTGTGGGACTTCATCAAAAAAGCAAGCTTCTGCACAGCAAAGGAAACAGTCAACAAAACTAAGAGGCAGCCCACGAAATGGCAGAAGATATCTGCAAATGACATTACAGATAAAGGGCTGATATCCGAGATCTACAAAGAACTTCTCAAACTCAACACTCAAAAAACTAATAACCCAGTCAAAAAATGGACAGAAGACATGAACAGACACTTCCCCAAAGAAGATACACAAATGGCTAACAGACATATGAAATAATGTTCAACATCACTAGCCATTAGGGAAATACAAATCAAAACCATAATAAGACACCACCTTATACCAGTTAAAATGGCAAAAATTAACAAAACAGGAAACAACAAGTGTTGGTGAGGATGTGGAAAAAGGAGAACCCTCTTACACGGTTGGTGGGAATGCAAGCTGGTATAGCCAATCTGGAAAACAGTATCAAGGTTCCTCAAGATGTTAAAAACAGAGCTACCCTACCACACAGTCCTTGCCCTACTGGCAAGGGGTAAATATACCCCAAAGATACAGATGTAGTGAAAAGAAGGGTCACATGCACGCCAATGTTCATAGCAGAAATGTCCACAAAAGCCAAACTGTGGAAGGAGCCAAGATGCCCTTCAACAGACAAATGGATAAAAGAGATGTGTTCCATATATACAATAGAATACTACTCAACCATCAGAAAGGATGAATACCCACCACTGACATCGACATGGATGGAACTGGAAGGGATTATGTTACGTGAAATAAGTCATGCAGAGAAGTCAATTATCATATGTGGCACATAAGCAATAGCATGCAGGACCACAGGGAAGGGAGGGAAATCCAAAGGGGGAGAAATCAGAGAGGGAGATGAACCATGAGAGACTATGGACCCCAGGAAACAATCTGAGGGTTTCAGAGGGGATGAGGGTGGAGGGAGGGGGTAACAGGGTGATGGGTATCAAGGAGAGCATGTGCTGTGATGAGCACTGGGTGTTATATTTAACTAATGAATCACTGAACACTACATCTAAAACTAATTATGGGGCTGCCTGGGTGGCTCAGTGGGTTAAAGCCTCTGCCTTCGGCTTAGGTCATGATCCCAGGGTCCTGGGATCGAGTCCCGCAGCAGGGAGCCTACTTCCTCCTCTCTCTCTGCCTGCTTCTCTGCCTACCTGTGATCTCTGTCTGTCAAATAAATAAATAAAATCTTTTTTAAAAAAGCTAATTATGTGCTATAGAGTAGTTAACTGAACATTAAAAATTAGTATAATATTCTATTAATTTATATTTAATATTTAATGAATTTTAAAATGTATATTTAAAAATATAAAGTCAACCTTTTAAAAATCATATGTACCAAAAGAAAAAAAGAAGCAACTAAATTACAAAATTAAGTTTAACGAAAGATTTCAGTTTCCACTTAATTTAACTGGCTCACCCTTAGGAACAGTATGATTAATAACTTTACATTTTAAAGGAAAGAAAAACACCCTCATTCAAAGCTTTCTTATAGAAAGAAATACTGCTTAACACTTGAACCTAGTCCATAACCAATATGATGGCCAACACAAACACTATCATGTAATAAAAAGAAAAACTGAAATAACTGAAGCAAGTCAGAGGAATGTATAAAAACAGAAACTATAACACAGGTCTCTTAGACACTAAGAAATTAGCTATGAACAAATTACATTTTTAAGGAACCTTCAGTAAAAACTATATTGAAAAATTATTCCCATAAAGAAGAATGCTTGTTGAGATTAGCAAATCATGCAATTAACTTCTAAATGCTTAGAATAATTTTGTAAGTACACAAAACTCAAAATTTTATTTCATATCATAGTTTTTACACTCCAGAACTTACACAATTTTTAAAATTTTACAAATGACATTAATAAAGTAACATTAAATTCAAATTAATACAACCAATAAATGAAAAGCAACAGAATAATCCCAACATGACTGATATATTACTATTTTTACTTATCACTATATAATCTTATCACTTATACTATATAATGTAGTAATATTCTGTTTATAATTTATCATTGTTCAAAAGAAAATGTTCTATTTCATAATATCCTTCATTAGGTTATGCTGGCATCAGAAAACAAGATCCACTTTTTTATTCTCAGTAAGAGTTTCTATATAATTAATGTTATTTTTACCTTAAAAGTTTGAAAGAATTCACAGTGAAGCCATCTTGACCAGGAATTTTCTTTATGAAAAAAATGTTATACACTCAGATTTCTAAAAAAAAATACTTATTAAATTCCTTCACGTTATTCTAATTCCTGCTATAAATGTTTGATTACATACTGTTTTTTAAGAAATTTGTCATTTTCTTCTGTTTCTAAATTTAGCATACAATATCGTTCAGAATATCCCATTATCTTCTCCATATCTTTGGGATCTCTACTCATGCCCTTATCTCATACATGGTATTATGTCTTGTCTCCTCTTTTTTCATAATCAGGATTAGAAGTCTGTTAATTTTATTAGCCAATTCAAATAATTACTTTTTGGCTCTGCTGATTTTCTCATTTCTCACCTCTACCTTCTCCTTCTTTCTTATGTTCCTTGGGTTTAATTCGTTCCTTTCTAATTTCCAGAGATAGGTTTTCCTTCTTTTCAAAATATGAAATTGAGGCTAGAAATTTTCCTCAAAGCACAGCATTACCTTAAACCCACAAGATTTTAAATGTTAATTTTCACTGAATTCCCATTTTATACTTTTCATTATGATTTCTTCTCTGACTCATGGATTATTCAGAAATATATTCCAAAATTCCAAAAATTTGAGAATTATACAGCTATCTTTTATTTAGCTTTTTTTTTTACAGTTATCTTTTTAAACGGATTTCTAACTTAATTCCACAGTATTCAAGAAGACAAATGATTCAATCATCTAAAATTCTGTGAAATTTGTTTAATGGCTCAGCATGTGTCAATTCTGGTAAATATTCCATGTATACTTGGATATATACATTTGGACTTACATGACAAAGTAGCCTATATCAAAATTAACCCTCTTTATGCCAAACACAACTATAAAAGCTAGACAAACTACATAACTGAACTGTCTAAAGGCATTGGAAAGCAATCACGATAGGCAAGATTTGAGGAACTGCCATTCCTGAAAAAAGGACAAGATGAGATCCACATTGACCCTAGAATATTTTCCTGAAGACATTTCAAATTCAGGAGGAAGTAAGTCCTAGTCGAAACCAGCAGTCATGTGTGGCTCAAATAAATACTGGAGTTCAATGAGTCTAAAATAACTGAGACATCAGGAGCAAAAGTCTTGGAGAGGCAGGAACTATATTTAACCTTCCCTTAGGACTCTGACAACTACTAAGCTTTGCACATACGCACCAAGACTCTATAATACCCACAAAAAAGCAGCAGCTGGAATGCTAATGAACTAAGCAGATACTTTATCAACTGTAGAGTGCTAAGGAATTCAGGAATGTAGTAGTCTAGTAGCAAACACCCCAGATTTTCAGTTAAGACTCAAAAGGAATAAGGACAAAACTGAAACACATCAACTTTAATAAAACCTCAAACCAAACCTTCAAGGATTAAGGTAAACTGCTTAAGCTCTATCTTCTTGCCAGAAGAAAAACAATATTTTTGAAAGGAGCCTCTATAATTTTAAATACACCATATTAAACATTCAATTAAATATTATGAGGCATGTTTAATAAATAAGGGTCAAATACCTGAGAACTCCCCCAAAATGTTTTTAAAGTAACAAGCCGACAGGCAGTTCAAATATTTGAATTTTTAATTTTCAGTCACAGACTTTTCAAAATAGCTATTATTAATATATTTAAGAAAATATGGATTAGACATACAGAATAGAGGACCAGTGGACTAGAAGACATGTCAGTAAAAAGTTTCCAGGTTGAAGGATCAAAAGAAAAAGGAAAAGGATAGCATATTTGTTTTAAAAAAAAAAGCTTATTTGTTAAACATATCAATTATATCAGGTTCATTAACCACACTGTTTAGATACTTTGGTTTTTTTGTTTACTTGTACTCTCAGTGTTGAGACAGTTGGGTTAAAATCTCATACAGGGAGTACACATTTTTACATTTTTCCTTTCAGTTATGTTAGTTTTTCCTTTATATGTTTTAAAGATGTGTTACATTAAGAATTAAGAATTATTTTCCAATCCTGTTAAAATACTCCTTTAAAAATTAAAAAATATTTTCTCTTTAAAATGTTTCTTGGCTACTGTACCTATTTTGTCTGCTAATAAAGCAACACCACCTTTGATTTGAATAAGACATGTATGGAGTATCTTTTCCCATCTTCTTCTTTTGACTTTTCTGTTTTCAAATTGAAGGTATATCACTTTAAGCTTAACACACTCAGGCATTATTTTTAATGCAATTATAATTTCAAAAATTTAATATTTAGACCATTTGCCTTTAGTGGACTTCAAAAGAAAGCTGGGAAAGGAATCTTTATATCAAACAAACTAGATTTTAAAGCAAAGACTACAATAAGACAGGATAAAAGACACTAATATCATAATAAAAGGGTCTATCCAACAAGAAGATCTAACAATTGCACATATTCATGCCCCTATATTGGGAGCAGCCAATTATATACACCAGTTAATAAGAAAATTAAAGAAATACATGGATAATAAGACAGTAATAATAGGGGATGTTAATGCTCCACTCACAGCAATGGACAGACTATCTATGCAAATCAACAAGGAAACAAGGGCAATGATGACCCACTGGACCAGATGGACTTCACAGATGTATTCAGAGCATTCCATCCTAAAGCAACAAAATACACATTCTTTTTTTTTTTAAGATTTTATTTATTCATTAGTTAGAGAGAGAGCGAGCACAGGCAGACAGAGAGGCAGGCAGAGGAAGAAGCAGGCTCCCTGCCGAGCAAGGAGCCCAATGTGGGACTCGATCCCAGGACGCTGGGATCATGACCTGAGCCAAAGGCAGCCGCTTAACCAACTGAGCCACCCAGGCGTCCCCAAAATACACATTCTTATCGAGTGCACATAGAACATTCTCTAGAACAGATCACATACTGGGTCACAAGACAGGTCTCAACCAGTAAAACTGAGATTATTCCCTGTATACTTTCAGACCACAATGCTTTAAAACTTGAACACAATCATAAGAGAAAACTTGGAAGGAACACAAATACATGGAGGTTAAAAAGCATCCTATGAATGGATCAACCAGGAAATTAAAGAATTAAAAAAATTTATGGGCAAATGAAAATGAAAACACAACTGCTCAGAATCTTGGAGATGCTGCAAAGGCAGTCCTAAGAGGCAAGTATAGAGCAATACAAGCCTTTCTCAAGAAACAAGAAAAGACTCAAATACACAAGCTAACCTTACACCTAAAGGAAGTGGAAAAACAACAGCAAATAACATCCACACCCAGCAGAAGAAGAGAAATAATAAAGATTAGAGTAGAAAACAATGAAAGAGAAATTAAAAAAACAAACAATGGAACAGATAAACAAAACTAGGAGCTGGTTCTATGAAAGAATAACCAAGATTGATAAATCCCTAGCCTGACCTACCTAAAAGAAAAGTGAAAAGACCCAAGTAAATCAAGAATGAAAGAAGGGAGGTCACAACCAACACTGAAAAAATACAAACAATTACAAGAACATATTATGAGCCACGATATACCAACAAATTAGGCAATCTGGAAGAAATGGATGCATTTCTAGAAACTTATAAACTACCAAAACTGAAAGAAATAAAAAACCTGAACATACCCATAGCCAGCAAAGAAATGGAAGCAGTAATCAAAAATCTACCAACAAACAAGAGTCTAGGACCAGATGGCCTTCTAGCAGAATTCTACCAAACATTTAAAGAAGAATTAATCTATTCTGAAGCTGTTTTAGAAAGTAGAAATGGAAAGGAAACTCCCAAACACATTCTATGAGACCAGCATTACCTTGATCCCAAAACCAAAGAATTACAGACCAATATCCCTGATGAACATGGATGCGAAAATTCTCACCAAGATTCTAGCCAATATGATCCAACATTACATTAAAACATTATATTATTCACCATGACCGAGTGGGGTTTATTCCTGGGCTGCAAGGGTGGTTCAACATCTCCAAGTTCATCAACATGACACACCAAATTAATAAAATAAAAGACAAGAACCATATGATCTCCTCAATCAGAAAAAGCATTTGACAAAATACAGCATCCATTCTTGATTAAAACTCTTCACAGTGTAGGAATAGAGTGAACATACCTCAATATCATAAAACCCATCTATGAAAAACCCATAATGAATATCATCCTCAAAAGGGAAAAACTGAGACCATTTCTCCTATGGTCAGGAACACGGCAGGGATGTCCACTATCACCACTGCTGTTCAACACAGTAGTAGAAGTCCTAGCCTTAGCAATCAGGCAACAAAAAGAAATAAAAAGCAAACAAATTGGCAAAGAAGTCAAGCTTTCACTCTTAATAGATGACATGATACGCTGTTGAAAACCCAAAAGACTGCACCCAAAAGTTCCTACAACTCATATAGCAATTCAGCAAAGTGGTAGGATATAAAATCAATGCATAGAAGTCAGTTGCATTTCTACACACAAACGTGAAACAGAAGAAAGTGAAATTTATTCTTCTCTTGTCTTTTGGAATATTGTCAGAAATTCTCATTTTGTATGTATTTCAAGCACAGTCAATACTAAACATTTAATGTGCTCCATGTGTTTACGCCCCCTGGTGTTCTTTATTCCTTTATGCATTCCTGGGTTTCAATTTGGGATCTTCTTTCATTAACCTGAAAAATTCTTGTGGTACTTCTTTTAGTGTAATTCTACTGATTTCAAGTTCTCTCAATTTTTATTGATTTGTAATTCACTTTCCTGATTGATATAGAATTCTATTTTGTCAATTATTTTCTTTCAGCATCTAAAAGATGTCATTCCACCATCATCTGACTTCCATCAGCTATCAACTTACTCTTACTCCTTTGAAAGTATAGTTAACCTTTGGACAACATGAGTTTAAACTGTATGGGTCTGCTTATATATGGATTTCTTTTGATATAGTACTTTAAGTGTATCTGTTCTTATGATTTTTTTAAAGATTTTATTTATTTATTTGACCTCAAGAGATCACAAGTAGGCAGAGAGAGAGAGAGGGAAGCAGGCTCCCTGCTAAGCCGAGAGCCCGATGCGGGGCTTGATCCCAGGACCCCGAGATCACAACTGAGCCAAAGGCAGAGGCTTAACCCACTGAGCCACCCAGGTGCCCCTGATTTTCTTAATAAACACTTTTTTTTCTCTAGCTTCCTTTACTATAAGAATATGGTATATAATACATAAAGCATATAAAGTATGTGTTAACTGTTTATATTGTCAATAAGACTTGTAATCAACAATAGGCTATTAGTTAAGTTTTGGGGGAGACAAAGGTTATACCGGGATTTTCAAGTATTGTTCAGGGTCATCTGTAATCTTTAATTTTTTTACTCTACTTGTAAAGATTTTCTCTTTCTCTGATTTGTGGTATTTTATTATATTACATCTAAATGAGATATGTTTTCTATTTTTCCTGCTTAGAGTTCACAGTGCTTCTTAAATATGAGACTGATATTTTAACGGTTTGGGGAAATATTTAGGGATTATCTCTTCAAACATTACTTTTATACCATTCACTCAACCCCTTCACAGACTCAACTTACAGGTATGCTTCTTTTCTGCTTCTCCACATTTTCCTATTCCTTCTCAATCCATTTAAATAGTCTCAATATTTGCTACTGCACTCAGAATTAATTCAATCCCAACTCTCCTAAATTTTAAAACTCTTTTTGATGTGTGCAAATACATCAGATGTTTTAAAAAGTTCATTTATTCCTCTCTTCCAGAGCCCTGTAACCATCAAAAATCTGGACTGCTTGCTCCCTAGACTTGTGATAACACAAGTTATCATACTGGGATCACCACCATACAGTATGACCTTTGCCTCTCTTCTGGGATGGCATCCTCCAGTAGTGATTGGGTCGCTGGAGGCAAAAAAAAAATTTTGAGATCTTTATGAATGAAAATATCTTCAGCCAGCTTTCACATTTAATGGATAATTTGGCTGAGCATAGAATTTTACATTAGAAATAATTTTCCTTCAGAATTCTGAAAACGTTGCTCAATTTTCTTGTGGCTTCTAAGGACAATTTAGCAGAAGCAGATGCCATTCTGATTCCTGGTCATCTGTATATAAAATGACTATGTTATCTAATTTTAAGCCTCTCATCATCTGTAGTATTCATAAATTTCCTAACATGTTTTGGTGTCATTCTGTTTTCATCCACTGAAGTGGGCACTTAATGGGCCCTTATGGTCTAGAAACTTATACCCTCTGTTAAAGGAAATTTCCTTTAATTATCTAATTTCATGATTTCCACCTTCCGCTTTCTAAAATTCATGTTATTCAAATACTGGATAATTCCATTATCTATTTTTATATAGCAAGCCCAAAACCTAGCATCTTTTATTTATTTACTTATTTTTATTTTTTAATTAACATATAATGTATTATTTGCTTCAGGGGCAAATCACAGTCTGTGATTCATCAGTCTTACACAATTCATAGCACTCATTATATCACATAACCTCCCCAATGTCCAACCCCCAGCTACTCCATTCCTCCCATCCCCTTCCCCTCCAGCATCCCTCAGTTTGCTTCCTGAGATTTAAAGTCTCTTACAGTTTGTCTCCCTCTTTGGTTTCATCTTGTTTCATTCTTCCCTTCCTTCCCCTATGATCCTCTGTCTTGTTTCTCAAATTCCTCATATCAGTGAAATCATATGATAATTGTCTTTCTCTGATTGACTTATTTTGTTTAGCAAAATACCCTCTAGTTCCATCCATGTCATTGCAAATGGCAAGATTTTGGGGGGTGGGGAGTTTGATGGCTGCATAGTATTCCACTGTATATTCTTCATCCATTCATCTGTTGATGGACATCTAGGTTCTTTCCACAGTTTGGCTATTCTGGACACTGCTGCTATAAACATTTGGGTGTACGTGTCCCTTCAGAAACACTAACCGTGTTATTTC